>VCJN01000631.1:0-113952 GCA_006384855.1 Tetraselmis striata | reverse complement strand
AAAATACTCGGTTCTCAAAAGAGTGTCCTGCGATATCAAAAGTAATGGTAACGATTTGTGTACAACTCACACGTTGACCGTTAGCAAGACGAACCGGAATTTTCTTCTGTAGTTTCTCAATTTGAATATTATTTTTACGGACAAAGTCCTCAGAAATAAAATTCAGTGATGCTGCATTATCTACCAATGCTGCTACATGAGCACCAGTATTTAAGCTGATTTCAACCTTTAATAGTGGCCTGGGATCGTCCCATTTACTTAATGAAGCCACAATAGCAGGTTGTGATACATTATCAACATTATCAGGCGACACATTAACGGTTTCTGAGTCAAAAATATTATGGTCAACGTTTTCTGACTCTACGTTAAAACCCTGAGTGTCCACAGACACCTCTTCACCAACATTAGGTGAGCAGGATTCATCCATAATATCATCAGGTATACTGCATTCATTGTCCACTAGCCATATACGAATGGGCCACGGCGCAGGCCGAACATTTGTATGGACTGTAGCATTATGTGGTGATAAACGGGTAAACATAGGTGTTCTAGCCGGGAACTCTTGGACTAATTTCCATTGCTTTGTCATAGCATCAAACTTATCCCAAGCTGGTAGTACAAAAACACCCAGAGTATCATTACGATTAGCCATCCGACACAGTTCAAAGTGTGCAGCAATTTGTTCTACTCTGTTCCATGGTGGATGTATATATACTCGTTCACCAGCTAAGTCCCGTTCTAGAACTGATTCATTGACCGAACAAAATGGCAGATCTTTATGGGTATTCAATCCCTCACAATCTGCACATCCCTCTAAAGTAAACTTATACTTATCATAGAGGGGGTCAAAGATACGATCGAGCAAACGCCAAGTCATATTGGTATGTATCTGAGTAGACTTTATGCGTTTACGGCGGATAGCTTTTACTCGACGACGACCCGATAGTTTTCGATTTGCTCAAACGAGTATGCTTTTCGTATCTGTATCAGATGCTTTACTACTTGTAAACGTATCAATAGGTGCATCATCAATAAGGGCTGGCGCAGTATCCGACGGTACATCGCCAGTTACAGAAACATAGGAAATTACATCATCCACATCATTTGTTACAAGACAGGCCTGCTCAGCATTTAAGTCCCTAGCTACTGGTCTGTCATTACCAGCAGCTGCAGGGTACCCCTATTTATTCGGACAGTCTCTGAGAGATGTAGTGTGACAGTCTCAACATATGACCCTCCTTACCGCATTTAAAACAAGTGCGGTTATTGAAGTGTTCACTAACATTGGCTTTTCCAAGCTTCTTGGCCATACTGTCGTACTCCTGCTTTCTCCGCAGCGCCGCGCTTGTGAGCGGCCTGCCGTCCTTCCCAGTCGACTTGCCCTTTTTGGTCGTCGACCTGAGCGGCGTCTCCTCCTCCGCAGGTCGCTTCCTGCCCTTGGACTTGCGCTTACTGCGAGTACCGCTCCCCGACGCGCCGTCGTCGAGTCGGCTCCTGTCGACGGCGTCCGGAGTACTGCCGTTCTTGTACTTGATCTTTTCGCCGAGAGCTTTGCTACCTTCGATAATACCATTACAGTGGTCTATCAGGTCGCCAAGAGTCACGTCGATTGACTTGCGCTTCTCCTCCGTAAGATAAATGTGCGACAACTCCTTCAGTCTCGGATGACTAAGCCCCTCTGCGAACTTGATGCACTTCATCTCGTTTGGTATCTCGTAACGCGACCTTGCCAGAGTATTGTCAAACACCCGAGCGTATTCGATAGTCCGCAGGACTCTTGTCGACTCCAGCATTAGTTTGCACCAGGTCTTTAAACCGTACCCCGGCTTTACGTTGAAGGTCGAGAACTCCAGTCGACTTCCGTACAACAGTTATAAACTCAGCTGCAGTAGCAGGTCGTTTAGAAACAGGTTTATAATCGTACGCCTGCCACCGTAGAAGAAGGTGACCCTCCAGCTGTTGCACGACATACATCAGTCCTGCAGGCGTGTCGGCTTTCATGCCGGCTCGACCCAGCATCTCGGGAATACCATGCAGCCATACGTCGAGAGCTATGAGATTTACATTATCGACCTTGGGCTGCTGTTGCGCCGCCTTTCGCTGCGTTTCAGTAAGTGCCGCCTCAGGTTTCTCGTACCACGGTACATGTTGCGACACCTCCATACGGCCGAACTCGGCAGTGATATCGACTGACATATAGTCGTTCACCGCCTCCCACAAAGGCGACTCCGTATGGTCGAAACGAAACGGTACGGCCACAGGTACACCATGATAATTTCTGTTCATCCAAATACCAGAAGTCGAAACGGCGCTATACACATTGGACCATTTATCGACGACTGCCGAGTGGATAACCTGTGTTGCGACATAGGTAACGGCACACGACACCATTTACCCCGCAGATGCACAGCCACCTCGGTTGTATATGACGGGCGACCATTGCATGGCTCGACAGTAATCCGATCTGGGAAACGAGGACCATTATCAGCATGTTGATCGCCTGCTACTAGCTGACCGATAAATTGAACCAGATTTTCGTTCACTAGTTTTTCAGCACGGAACGGCCAACGAGCGCCATTCTTTAGCTCGTAGTGATTTAGACGTGCCTCATGCATGAAGCAGTCTACTCCCTTGATAGTTACACAGTCGAAGAGATTCAGATCCTCCGGGTTCATCACTATTCCGGTTTTTGACTGCAACATACGAACTGCGACTTCGCGAACCGAGAAATCGATAAGACATGAGGATCCACATGACAGAAACGCAGTGTTATTATGATTTGGTTCGATGGTCATCATAATATCACGCTCAGCACCAACCCCTGAGTCTGAAGTCACAAGCACTGAGGCAGTGACTCCGTCATCGAAGGGTAGCTTGGTGTCGGCGTCCTTCTTGCGGGACGCCAATTGCGCGCGGGTAAACTTGCGCCTCATAGCACCACTCATTATACAACAAATGAGCGTGCTTTGCAGTGGAAGACTTGACGAATTTGGAGCTAACACTCGCTCCGAAACCAGTGCGGCAGTCTCAACAGGATAGAGACTCAAAGACAAACAAAGGTGATGTGCATTGGTGGTGCAAAGGCGAGAGGCTACAATGTTTTGCCAATACAAAGATATTCTTTTCAAGGTTATCACCACCCGCTGCTCTATATACTATTCTGTGCGTCAGCACTGGTCGACAGGCCATGCCGACATATAGCAGCACGCTCACTGCAAATAGCGTTACCTTGGAGAGACGAATAAAAGGCCTAACGTCAGCCCAATCATAGTATGGCATTGTCTGTTATACACATATAACATACTGGCTGATAATCATCAGCAGCCTCGGGCATGGAATATCCCCCGAGGTACAGCACTAGTGAGCGCGGCATGCGCACACTGATATTGGTATTATGCCAAAGGTAGCTCAGGACTAGTTACAATACATTGTAACTGTCACATATGAATGGCTTCCCTATGTTTTGCGGTGCAATATGCCACCATCGTTCAACAATATATGTTGACATCGAAGCTCAAAAAGCCCTCTCAATGGCTGAGACCTATATGTCAGGAACCATGCATCGCAAGCTTCCTACCCCTTGTCTGCACCAACTCAAACTTGATCAATTGTTGCGGCGCCATGCTTATGGCAGTGCTGCAGCTTTTCTTTAGATCGCTCGGACACCACCAACTGATATTTGTGGTGCGGGGAGGAATGTACAGGGATGATATGCATGATGTTATATTATCAGCAATGGGGTCGATGTTGTGCAGTTCGAAATAACGTGTTGATGGCCGACAAGTAGGATTGTAACGACCTAGCCCTTGCCAATGTGACCCCGCTCACGATCCATGCGACGTACTAAACATCAGTGGCAATATAAGTCGCCTACTCCGGGGGGCTGATGTTCCCCGACTCGTGACAGAACTCGGTGAAGAGAGCCCGCCCCGCGGTGTAGCTCTTGAGAGTTGAAGCGGAGAGAGAGCCAAAGAGGGGGTCGAGGGCGCGGCGTCCCAGCTCGTCCGAGCCAAAGACCTCATGTAGGCGGGTCCGAAGAGAAGCTGCCTAGCGGGCGAGAGCTTTGGGCTCGTTAATTACGTAAGTGCAACGTTTGACAAAAGCAGTAACATGGGGCCGGGACATTTGGGGAAGTGATCGGTAGCGCCCGCCAGACTGCTGGCAGTTGCGCTGTAACTCTGGGACGGGTTGGACACGGTACGGGTTCATTACGGGGCAAGGTTGAGGTAGGAGGGCCGTCCCGCGCGCCCGTCGCGCTCGTAGCGCTTGTCTCGCGCGTAACGTCGTACATGCGCGAATGAAGGTCGTTGCTAACCCGTAGAGTAACTCCCGAAGGACGCATGGAAATGATACGTGAGACGGGTTGTTGAACCATCGTGTGCAAGTGTGCGGATGGTCGTAGAGCCGCACGAGGCTGTTGCTCCATGGAGTGCCGCACCGAGAAAGGTCTAAAGGAAGTCTGTAGGGTAGGGGGGTCCGGGCCGGACACATGGTGCCTGTCTCGCCGTTGAGCAGCCAAGGTTCGCCGTGCGGCGGTCACCGAAAGTTGGCCTCGCAAAGCCCTAACAACTAATTCCGACGAACGGCGCCCCACGCCATCACGCCAGCTCACCTTCGCGCCCCCGCCGAGCCCCAAGCCGCCGTCGCGCCCACGCCCACGTCCACGCCCGCGCCATGCGAGTGTCGCATGCACGCGGGCGCTCGCCGTAGCCTTGGCGCGACGGCATGCGACCGTCGTCTCGAAGACTATTATGCGCTCGTAGCCGCGCATAAGGTCCCCAAAGACTGCCGAGCCCAAGGGCCCCGCTGCGGGCTGGAAACGTTGAGCTCGCTAGACGTCCGACACAAGTAACGTGGTCACCGTGCTCACGCTTAATCTCGTTCAGCCTCCGGAGGAAGGCCAAACGGAAAACGAAACGCCTTATCGATGGTCTCGGAGTGGTTGCGAGCACGCGCGCGAGGTACATGGTGAAGTAATGGTTGGCATATGGAACGTAGGGTAGCATCTCGTCGAGAGCCACGAAAATAGCAGCGGTGTAAGCCCCAAGCATGTCATCCAAATGTACTCGTCGTTCTTGGGCCGGCAGACGGCGGCAAATCATGCTTGAGGTAGTCGTTCGTCAAGCAAGCAGTCGGTCCGTAGTGGGAACATACCGGGCACTCGGCTAACCGGCCGAACGTAAACCGAGCTTTGCTCTCTGCAGTAGCTTTGGCAATGCGAGGTAGTCGTCCACGTCACTCGCGGATTTGCACCGGCTTCGGGTTGGGCTATAGCACGTCGAGGCGCATTGGGGCTCCCTCGCCGCCTGCCGCCTGCACCCGCGTCGCGCTGCCCACAACACCCGGAGCCATGTGCCCCGACTCCATTAGCGCCGCGTCCACGAGCCGTTAGTTGAGCCATCGATGAAGTGAATTAGTAATCCGTACCGCTCCGCCGACATCACATACAACTAGAAAGCGGGTAGGTAAGGAGGAGCCCCATAAACATGTTTAGAGCAATCCTGTCTCGCGCAACCGGGTACCTGTACGGCAATAAAGCTCAGGGTACCGACCGAACAATCGACGCTTCGCTGGATCGTCGTCATCGCTCATCGTCTCCTCTGCTGCACAATGTAGCGCCCATGGGTACTTGGGTACTCGGATGGGCGACCAACATCATGAGGCGACATGCAAACAGCAAGGAGACATGGCTCATGCTCATCGATATGCATGGTGAAAGCTTTTCACCGTGTGCCCCGTGAGTAGCTGTGGCGATCCATGGAAAAACAGGGCGTAGCTTGCATGGCGCTTGCATGCACCCCGCGAGAATAACTTAATGGTTCGGTGAGGCCTCAATGTCTGTCCGCTTGGTAGAGCGGCGTTGTCCTACTCAGGACATCCCTGGCACGATTCCTGGCTCCGTCATTTAACAAGGGCAATATCGACCGGGGCTGTGTCTCGGGTTTACCAAGTTTATGCATTAGCCCTTCGGGGTTCAAATGAGGCAATGGTCTAAGGGCTATGCCAGATCTACGACTACAGGTGGCACAAGAGGTCGAGTGCTAGAGCGGCTTCGACCGATGACTCGAGGCGAACGTTACTACTGCACTTGTTCATGTCATGGTTCGGTTTAAGGTGGATGAAGGCAAGTGTGTGATAAACTCCAGCATCGCCGTTTAGCAAGACGACCTACTTGGGCATGGGCTCTTCAGTTTCTTCGCAGAGGTGTGATGGCGTCAGCATGGGCGCTTATCGGGCTATCACGAATCACCAACAGTGCGTATCTGTACACGCAAAGACCATAATGCGTCTATTGCACTGCTGAGATATGTACCTATCTAATAATAGAAGCGCTCGGTGGATATACTTCGCCACAAAGAAAACTTAATACAGTATTGTATGATGGCTGCCTTGACTGGCTGCCGGCCCCAGACATGGATATGAGTTATGTGTTGACGACTCTTGAGTACGCTCTGATGATACGGCTGTCAGTTTCTCCTGTCGCGCTGACCTTGTCAGGCTTACACCAATGCCCATCCAACATTTCAAAAGGTGGGGCCAGGAGGTGCATGTCGGCTCACCAGGCACCCCTCCCAGCAAGTCTGAGGTTATCTTTTGCGCTCTCGCTCAGCCGTCTTACGACGGAGCGGACTTGTCAGACATTTCAACGAATGTTTGGTGGATTCTTCATTCATGTGATGGACAGCTCCAAGTACCTTGGTGGCGCCATGGCTTGTGATTGCAGGGACGGTCGTGATGTCGACGGCATGATTATTGAATCCGCTGGCATCGCCCTTGCCAGTATTTGGTTGCATCCAGCAGCGTTTCTCCTCTTGCCAAGTAGGCACTGTCATCCTCTTCATCTTCTTGTATGGGTGTGAGTGCTGGTCACTGACACAATCCCTCTACTCCCAGCTCAGGCATTTCCGTATAGAATGCGTGCGACCCGGCCTTCAGAGGGCCACATGCCACGGGCTACGGCCGATCACCCTGTGCGGGTTCGTGCTCCGAGGCCGTAAGGCGGCTGGCCTGTGTAGTTGGAAGACTGGCAGGAATTAAGTTCAAAATTGCGTGCGAGCCATGGAAAGGGTCACTCAGAGGGATACATGGAGGCGCCGCATCTCTAATGACAAGAAACTGCGCCGGGGGAACGCGGCGTTTACCCTAATCGACTACTTCATCGCCCGCCGGGAGCTTGGTTGGCTCGGGCATGTGAGCCGCATCGATTGCGGACGCTTTCTCAGGCGTATGCTATGTTCCCCGGTCAACTACAGGCGTCCCATAGGCAGCCCCAATGCGCAACTTACACGACCTATGGAGGCTCAATTCGCGAAGCGTTGGAGGGGTTCGGCATTTAGGACATCTGGTGGGGGGACAGCAATAGTGACGGACCGTGCGGCATGGAATGGTGCTTTCATGCCTGGAAGCTTCAGCACCGACAAACGAAAGAAGAGAGGCGCCCGAGCTCATAGTGCTAGTGGATTCCGTCATATGGATGCAAGGCAGAACCAACGCATGGTACACAGTATTCTCCCAAAATCTCCCCGACATTCCGTGCTTTTTAAACCCCATCGTCCGTGATAGTTTCTGGATAGGACGGGTGATGCAATAACTGACTGGCTGACTGACTGACTGACTAACTGACTGCCGGGTACCTGTACCCGTAGGTACCACACAAGCACCGGATAACCAGAAAATGAGAGTACCAGCCTTCCTGTCTCTGGCTGATCACTATCAGAGCACATGTGGCGCGTAATAGTCACCAACTCCCATCTTGCTGTCTACGCCCCTATGGTGGTCAGCCCAATAATATCTCATGTTGGCGCTTAAATTTATGTAAACTTTATCAGGGCCACCAGATAGATACCTGGTGACGATATGCCATTACACCCCCCCCCCCCCCCCCCTTCCCTCATCCCCCGCCAGTAACCCAGCAGTCCCTACCTCAGCACAGCGATGAGTGTGCAACAGCCATTGACGGTGCGAGCCACAACCAGTCAAACACAGTCCTCAATACTTTGCCTACAAGGCTGGCATGACATGGCGCTCAGTAGTCTGGAGCTCCTACACTGCTGGGTGCCGACGAGGTGTGGGCGCGCAGGTGCTGCGGAGGAGGCGGTAGCATCCGGCGCTTGCGCCCGCTCTCCGCCGCCTGCTGCTGTCCACGACTGAGCGCATCCTCGTGGCCACTGCTCTGCCCGGGGTGTCCGGTGGAATCTGCATGGATCGGCGACAACGACCGCGCCCCATCAGACGCACCGTCCGTCTGGTGGTTGCCCCCAGCGCTGCTGCTGAGCTGCGTCAGGCTGCCTTGGTGCTGATGCTGCTGGTCCCCGGAGATTCCAGTGGGGGACCGCGCGCTTCGGCTGTCCGCGGAGGTGTGCTCTGCGCTCCGCTTTGTGGGTTCCACTTCTGCCGCGCCGCATCCCTGCATTCACAGGCATTGATCACACTTTGCGACATGCATAATGCCACACGTGAATAAAACTCATATTGCAGCATGTAGCAGCGATAGGTGTCTAGCTGCGTACCCAACTGGGAGGCGGTGATGCCCTCTAGCTACCTATAGCTCTATGTAAGGTCTCTCTCTCTCTCTCTCTCTCTCTCTCTATACATATATATCTGTATATGGAGTAGCATGTGCATCGATGCGTGTATTGATGGGGCCCTCCACAGTGGAGAGGAGGTGCGTGAGCTGTGGTACGGGCTGCGGTATCGGAGCAGGGGCATCATGCAGCAGGGCGGTGCCGGCCGGTTTGTGCGGTATCGCAGCATGATGCACAGCGTTCAACACACCGGCGGCCACACACCTCATCCTGATCCCCGCCTGACACCTCCTTCACAGTAGGCAGCGGGAACAGCTCGCTCAACTGCTCGGGGCGGCCGCCGCCGGCTGCGGACTGTGGGCTCGTGGCTGTTGTGACGCTGCGGATCGACTGGCTGGCCGGGGACGCTGCTGGCTCTTCCTCCGCGCTTGGAATGGCGCCGGGGTCCTGTCCGGGGCGCACTGTAACACCGTTGGCGTCAGCAGATTGCCATAATCTACCAGTATGGTGCATTCCATTGGTGACCCGCTCACGGAAGGGGCGGCCTCACCCTCGGGGACGGGGTCAAACTGGAGCCCAGGGACAGCGGCCATCGGGTCTGCCTCCACCCACACGGAGGGTCTCCCAGACCTCTGCGGCAGCAGCAGCGGGTCAGCGCACCAGCATCACAATAAACGCTAGCCCCTTTGGCAGTGCAACATCGCGGCGGCGCGTACCAGGCTCGCTGACAAAGAGTCGCCGGTGAAGCGTGGGAATGGGATGGCTGGCCGCCGCTCCGGCACGGGACTGTGCATGCTTGAGCGCGGACAAAGCCACGCGGACCATGCTGCAGACACGGTGCGCGTTGCGTGCAAAGGCTGCCACCGCAGGCGCCGTCTGGCGGCTCGCAGCGCTCTGGTCACTCGCCCGGCCGGAGAGCTGAAACCCTTCCAGCTCTGCAGGCAGGAAAGCATCTCCGTCAGACGCTCCCAGCCTAGCCCTGACAGGTATCCATAACCCTCCTCAGCACCGCCGGGAATACACATTCAGGTGCGCGGAGGTACCTGCTGCCCGGAGGACGATCCCCGATACATCCTGCAGGACCCACTTGTGCTCCTGGGCGTTCATTTGGGACGTGATCAGGCGTCGCGATACCCCAATTTAGGAGTGTGGGACAGGAAATCGACACGCTGGCGAACGATACCACACAGCCCCACCTGTTGCAGGAGGCACAGCACCGCAGCGCTGCCCCACGGCAGGGAATCGCCCACCCCGAGCGGCGCCCGCGCACTGTGTGCATGTGCCGGACCCGCTCCCGAGTCCCGGCCGGCGGCGCTGCTGCGGTCGGCGTCTGCTCCGCTGTCGGACAGGATGAAGATGAGGGCGCTGAGAACGTGGTGGAAGCTGATGTCGGCGCCGGCGCTAGCCTCATCTGCGTGGCGGCCCTTCCCTGCCGCTTCAGCTGCCCCCGCGGGAGGGCTGCCTGTGCGCGTGGTCAGAAGCAGAACTTCCAGGGACGAAGCAGCCGGATCCTGCGAATCAAGCCATGGGGCAACGGTCAGATGGCAGCCGCTATGAGGGAACTAGCGGTGTGCGGAGGAGGGGAAAGGGGGCGGGGGGGCCGGGGGGGGGGAGGGGGTTGCCTCCAGCTCCTGCAGCCAGCCCTGCAGCTGCCTGTGAGGCTTTGCTCCCTCCCAGTACTGATTCGTGATCTTGCGCAGCAAGGCATCTGGAGGTGTGCATTGGCAGGGATGTCAAAGGCAGAGAAAACCGCGGCGAGCAGCAATGCCCGAATTCCCCGCGTAGCAGCCGCACTAGACCCACCAGTGGCGTCCGCATTCATGCCGGGGATCTTGTACTTGGTAAAGAGGTTCTCCAGGGGAATGGCGGATGAGCCATCTTGGCGCGGGGTCGCCGCAGGGCGCACAAGGCCGCCGCTGGGCAGCGGCATGATGCCAAAGTACGGCGCTCCCTGCATAATTACAACGTCATTTGCATCAGTTGACGCCGCGTGTTCTGGGGCTACACTCCGGGCCATTTCAGCAGGCACAAAGGCGGGGCCAGAGGTCGCAGCCTTGCTGACCACAGGCTCTGGTACCTGCAGAAAGTGGCGGGTGCCAAATCTGTTGAGAGTGTCATCTATCAGCATCACCATCATGGTGGCATTCCCGACCTCGGACAATCCGGAGACCAGCTCCGCGCGTAGCGCCTGCGGACAACACCCCAGCCATGCTTACAACCCCGCACCCGATGCAGCGCCGTCTCGGAGGCTCAAGCCCTCGTCAGCATCGCGGGAGCGGCGCCATCGTCAACCCCTTGTCTACCGGTGCGTGGGACTCACGTGGTACCCCAGGACGTTTGACACGTGCGACCTGAAGAACGCCAGCGCGGCACTGGACGCCATTGTCTTGGCTTGCGCCAATGCAGAGGGCGGCAGATGATTGGCCAGCGCGCCTGCATGACAAACAGTCACCCTGGAGTTGAGTGCCCGATGCAACTCTCACGGCCACGTATCGTCAGGAAAACGGGAGAATCGTGCGGTGTGCTGCCAGCTTGGTGGGAATGGGGGTTTGACCTGCAGCTGTCTTCAGGCTGGCCGGCAGTACAAACTTCAGGATGTGCAGCATCCGATCTTTCACGTTTCTTACTAGGTAGGAAAGCCCTTGTGAGCCTGTGAGGGAATAGGCAGAGTCACCCCCAGTTAGCCAAGGGCCGCTGCTGCAGAAGTGAAGGCTGCAGCCACAAAATTCAGTGTAAAAGGAACGCTGCGCATTAAGTGCCTCTGGGCCGCACCAATCAGGTCGTGCAGGGCGCTCATGTGGGGCATCCCGAACCACGTGCTGTACTGCTTCACGAGTGAACGGTAGCCTGGGCTGTTGACGCCCCCCTCACGGGCGATGAGGAACGAGGGCATGGGCGCGGGCCGCTTCCCACCGCTATGTGAGGCACGGCTCTGTTGGAGTAGGCACGCAGGCGTCAGATTGAAGAGGCCCTCCACAGGACGAGGGCGGGACGCGCAGGGTGTTGTGCCCCCACCCCGCCTCCCCTCACCAACTCTCGTGTGATCATAGCGGCTACTCTTTTACATCTGCCCACGAGGTTACGGCGCTGCCGACATGGTAAGAACCTGCCCTGCCTATCAGAGGTCAGATATAGACAAAGTGACAGCGGAACTGTGGTGAGTGTTCCTAAAAGTTTCCTGTACGCCCAATTTGAGGCTTATGTGACTTATGTGACGGGTTCTTTTAGAAACGGCAGCCACCCATAGTAGCTTTTGCGAGTCAGTGCAGGATGCACGCGCTACGTCTGTGATAAACTCCTCGACTCATCTGAGTGGGTCTGTGTCTGTGAACATGGCGATACCTTTCGATCTGGGGTCACCATGATGAAGCGGTGCATTGCGGAGTCCATGGCAAACATGGGCAATACGACCTGAGTGATCTCCTCCGCCGCATGCCGCGCCACCTGCCATCGCAAGGAGTTCCCGTCACTGGCAGTGGGGCAAGAGGGGGCGCACAGAGGAAAAGGATGGGTAGGAGGCCGCACCCGCCCCTCGCCCTCCTGGCCGCCCTGGTCTGCCTGCATCCACAAAGCATCCCAGCTGCTAAGCGGGACCATCCGCTCCAGCTCCCCGTGTGCTGCCTTCAGGACGGCGACCTGGGGGAGTCAAGGGCATAGCATCAGGTTTCTATCAGTCATCACTGAGCTGCCCTGCTGCTGACATAGCTGCGTAGTGTTTGGAGTTCAGTGCGGGCAAGGCTCTGCCACTCCATGGCGCTCGCCTGACCCCCATTCAACACGATGCACAACACATGGCTCCTTGCTCCATGACGGCGCAAGGGGTGATGGTCGGGCAATGGCGTTCAACGGGGATGCAGGGGCGAGACTGTGTTCATGCCTGGCTCTCAAACTCAACGGCAGATGTCACGCTGCTGGCTTCGAAACGAGTGATGAGGTGCTCCGTGTTCAGCGTGCACAGGCGCTGCAGCTCCGTGGCCAGCAGGTCGTGCAGGTTGATGGGCCGCCCGAGGATGGGGAGGCGTCGCTGCTGCAGGAGCACCTCCAGCCGCCTGGTGACTGCGGCGTCGCCGTACATTGTGCGGTTGCCGTTGATTGGCTTGCCATCGCTCTGGGTGGTAGCAGCATGGGCCTGAGCGGCCATCACACGGAGCCAGCAGTGCAGCTGATTTAGGGAATGTTTTTTCCAACGGCAGCGGGGTGGCCCGCAGCCAGGTAAGGGCAAGTGGCCGTTGTGGGCGGGAGTGATCAGGAGTGAGCAGGCCTACCTTGATGTTGGAGAAGAGCATCGCAGCGGCCTCCCGTACCAAGCTCTCCAGCAGAGCTGCTGTCTCAAGGCGCACCTCCTCATACAGGTGCTGCACCTGCGGTGGCAACAAGGGAGCCCCGCACCAGGTGATCATGCTGGGAACGGGGAGCTGCACGCAGGGGCACACACATGGAGGCCAACAGTACGGCCAGGAGCACCGCATGCAGCAGCACCTGGAAGTCGGCCAGCACGCGCTCGCCGGCGTCGTTCAGCAGAAAGATGGGGGACAGCACGGCCTCTGCGGCGCTGGGGCGCGACAGGGCAGCAGAGAGGAGCGCGGATGGCAGGCCAGGGGAGACTGCGCCAGGCACGTTCCGGGGCATCTCGCCGCTGCTCTCTATGCGCTGTTCCTGTAGCCAGAGGTCGGAGAGGTCTGATGCCTGCGCGGCGAGGATGACTCAGCACCCTGAATCTATAAACATGTCGGAACAATCAACGGAGTTGCGAAGGCTGTTGTGCTCCGCTGGGTGGATATGGGGCAACATTTACTGAGGTGATTGGGAGTAGGGCGGTGAAGGATGGGCGGAAGGGAGGGGGGGGGGAGGGGAGTAGGTCGCGTGCCTTCACGATGGAAGTATGCAAGTCAACCAGTAGCGGCCAATGCTTCACAACGTCCAGAAAATCTGTTAGCTGCTTGATAGAGACCGAGCTGAGATCGGCTGCATTCATGAATGAGCGCTTCCCAGAGCTCTCACCGGCGGCCAACAGGCGCTCCAGCAGCTGCTGGGCGATGAGAATTTGGGCCGAGCTGGGAGGGCAGGCGTGCTCGTCAAAAGCCTCTGCTGGCCCCTGCGCGTATGGGGCCATCACATCCGCGTCAAGCCCGCTAGGCTCTTGCAATCGAGTCTTGCTTTCACAAGGTGAGCTCTCAATAGCCAGCGGAGATCCCTACGCGCACCGGAGCTGTGGGTGCCGTCGATTTCCGAACAGAGTCCAGCTTCTTGGTGAAGTGGCGCATGAAGGTCTTCGACTTGCTGACCTGATCCACAGGGGAGTTGCCTGGCATTTCGCGCGCACACGTGTGCCCACAGTGAATGAGTTGGCCACCTGGCTTACAAGCAGAAACGAGCCGAGAGATGGACAAAGGAGGGAGAGGGGGGGGGGGGGGGGGGGGCACCCTGCCAGTCCACCAGCACGCTGCGAAGCTCGACCAGCATGTCCTTGATGGTGGACTTGCTGTCGGGCTTGATCATGTGGTCAATTGTGGCTCGCACAAAGTCCTGCGCCTGCTTGTACATTACCTTGTACATGAGCGGTTGCAGCCAGGGGGATGCCTGTTCCAGCCATCCAGCCAACCCCTGCACGGCGTGATAGATAACGTGAGTCCCATGCCAGCTGACGTTGCCTGGCGTCAATAGCGCGTTCAGCATGGATACATGACAAGCTACGAAAAGCACAGCGCGAACCTTAACGCAAGTGATGATCTCGGACATGCCAGCGAGCTCCTCGGTTGAACACTCCCTGATTAGAGCATGGAACATGAGCAGCGGCATTTTGCTATTTGA
This sequence comes from Tetraselmis striata, assembly GCA_006384855.1. Classification (NCBI taxonomy): domain Eukaryota; kingdom Viridiplantae; phylum Chlorophyta; class Chlorodendrophyceae; order Chlorodendrales; family Chlorodendraceae; genus Tetraselmis; species Tetraselmis striata. The sequence continues at coordinate 99,616 of VCJN01000631.1, read as the reverse complement.
TTCCGCTAGTGGCTGTGCATATCAGTGGTGAAATGGGTAAGACACAACCAGGGAAGGGAGAGAGAGTGCCGCAGGGGAGGCAAAGGCGGCCGGCTTGCACTCGCAACTGCAAGCTTCAGCTGCACTTCGAACAATTGAAGCAAGGCGCAAAGGCAAGGGCAGCTCAATATTGCTGGTTCGTGCCTGGTGATGTTGCCCGCAGCGCCCTGGCTGGCTGCCGAAGAGGGCTGGTTCTGGACAGTTGCTGCCTTGCGTGCATTCAACTCAATGAGGTACATCGTCCATGAGCTCAAGGCAGATAGCGCTTGCCGCACCAACGAGGTCGCCATGTCCGAAAGATCCTTCCCCACTTCGTCCTTTTGGCCAACCGAGATCTGCCACAGGCATTTGTCTGTCAGGCTTCGCTACCCTCAGAATTGCCGAGAGGTCGGCACCTAATAGAGCAAGCCTACATTTACCGTCAAGCATGGCAGCACCTACTTGGAGAGCTGCAGCTGCTGAGAGGACTTCGAAATTCTCTTTTGTCACCTGAGCACAAACCCGAGTCCCATTAGCAGGACACGTCATTATATGTACAGCCGCGGCATGCCATGCCATGCTGTTGCGGTCATGGGTGGCGTTGTTGGGCATCACACCTTGGCAACCTGAGCAGTAACATTGCCCTGGCTGGTGAAGTCTGATATCCCCTTGGCGTCCAGTTGTCGGAGGAGCGGCACCTAGTTTCCAGGGATGCCAGCAACGGCCAATCAGTAGGCCACACACAGGACAGCAGAAGCTGGGCTGCGCGTTCTCGCTACTGTGTGACTGAGGCTGGGTGGCCTGGCCCCATATGTCAATGCATATGCATGAGCAAGAGCTGCGCTTGCTTTGAGATCTCGGGACTCGCGGAATGCTGCCTGGAGGAAGGGGGAGAGCGCCAGGACATCGCCGGGATGGAGCACCATGTCGCCAATCCTGCAGCATCAGCGTGATGTGAGAGCCCGCCACCAGCAGCAGCAGGCACAAGGCATGCCTGGGCGGTGCTACCACGTACCCAGGCAGGATGACGCAGGCCTTCAGGATCCGCAGGCACTTGTTCAGCCGCGACCGCCCCAGAGCCTCAATCCCAATGGGTGGCGGCGCTTTATCGCCATGCGGCCCGCGGCCACCAAGCAGGAAGAGCAGCGGCGCCAGAGCTCCGAGCAGGGCACACCGCCGGGGCGGCAGCGTCACTAGCCCGGGCTTGATCTGCCAGCAGCCACATCAGGGCAGCTCTCAATGACCTGCCTCCCGGGAGCACTACGACTTATGGCAACCAGCACAGCGAGGGGGAAGGGGCACAGGCGCGCCTTGAGACTGTAGTACACACAGTGCACCATGTGCGCCAGGAACAGGTGGCCGTCCTTCAACGCCTCCAGTTCATCCGCCAGAACAGTCAGGTTGAACCATGGCGTGGCAAACAGCGCCTGCGCAATCCACACCGCACCTCGATTTCTTGCGGCATGTACTTACCGTAACATTGAATAGGGGTTCGCGGGTGGCAAACCGATGAACTCTTTTGCACTATCGAGTCGGAGAGTCCGTGCTATTTTTCGTGGTGTCTTTCAGTAGACTTCCAGATAAATACAGCTTTAACTCTTCCCAAAGGCATCGAAAACAGTGACATGTTGTGGTATCAAAGCACGGTTATAGCCTGTACTTCCTTGGTCAATTGTCATTGTGGTGGGGGAGGGGGGGGTCCCAGCCTTCGTTGACCACTTATCGGGTGGGTAATGCAGGGAGGCGCAGGCGCACCTGCAGGGACGTGTTGGACTGTTCCGAAAACGCGCTTGTGGTGTCTCCATCCAGCGCGCTGAGGAAGCGCACGGTCTTGTTGTACACGTCAAAGTCGCGGGCTAGGCCGGGTCGTGACGCCTGCACAGCAGAGCGGCGCTCTGCGCTCTCAGTGCCAACGGTAAACTGGACGACATGACAGGCTGATAGCCGTACTCCACTCGCGGAAGCCGGGGGGTCTATCTAGTCCAGACTGCACGAGAAGCAGACCACTGAGAGCCGCCCTAAAATGCCCGATTTTAGTCCCTGAAATTCTAGTGGAAACCTCTCAAATTCAGGTCCATGCTTTAGCCAGAAATGAGCTCAGCACGAGATCGGTAGGTGGAAGGCCGTGCGCATTTGAGATGGGACTGGGCATGCATGCCGGTGAGCGGACCTTGATAATGTCAAGCAGATACAGCTGGTGGATGATGACGGCAATCTGATCCACGATCGGCCCCAGGCCGGGCGCCACCGACCCGTCCCTCACGAGCGGCTTGATGGTATCGCAGAGGCTCTTCACGGCAAAGTCTCGGAACTCGTGCATCTCATGCAGCCTGGTCACCTCCTGCCGAGGGGCAAGCCATGGGCGACATGTGGGGTCAATAGCCCGCCCATCACAGGCATCATGTAGGGCTGCCGAGTGCGCGGTTCACATGCATGCTGTGTAGCACGGGCGCGGCAGCTGGGGGCTCGAGACCGGACATACCTCTTGCAGCAGAGGCAGCTGCTTGCGGAAAAGCTCCTCGTTGCAGCTCTCTTCGCTGGCCTGGGGGGAGCGGGCGCATTTGCCAGTTGGTCAGATGTGCCGCTAGTGCTATCCTGCCATCACTTGTGCATATGAACACGAACACACACTGGTCAGCGCCTGGCTGTTCGGAGCTTGGGCCCCCAGGGCTCCGCACCTTTGGCAGCGCATTTGCCAAGCTCCTGTAGGCATAGATGGAGAACACCACTTCCCATCCCTGAGCGGCGACATACTGCAAGAGGGCAATGCCACACCAGGAAAGCGCTGAGCCAACGTGCCCGCATGGCCCTGCCGTGTGAAGGTCACACACACGCGGCTCACCACCATGACCTGCCTGTGCTCACGACACTGGCAGCTTGGCGGGTGGGGGGCGCCCACCTCCAAGGCCACGACAGCGCCGGACCTGTCCAGCGGCGCCAGCTTTGTGCTGAGCAGACACGGCGCCTCGGGCACATTGGGCGGCGCGAGATCCACTGCCTCCCCACCTGCCAGGGGAGGTGGGGGGTACGCATTGGATTGGGCATTTCGCCACCTAGCCTCCAACCCGCACACCTTGCCCAAACACGCAGCGTTGGGGAGTGCAGCTGGACGCACGGGGCGGCCTCACGAGGCAGCGAGGGAGCACCTTTGCTTAGGATGTCAAGGGTGGAGAGGCACACTCGCACCGGCACCTGCCGCGGGGCCAGGCATGGCTGATGCTCCTGCGCCCAGCCATGCGCAGGCACATTATGGCGCCTGCATTAGCCCCAGCTTCCAAGGACTACGCCCCTGTGAGGATTACGCTACATGGCAAATATCGCAAGACAACACTCTGGTTGCGCCCCCTCAACCCACACCGAAGATACCCCCCGATCCCCTCTTCCCCGTCCGTAGGGATGAATGGGTGCGAACCACGGCATAACTTGGTAACTTACGGACACGACGATAGCCACAGACATGCTGGCCAGCCTTTTGCTCTCCCTGCGCCACAGACGCCATGCACCTCCCCCAGCAGGCAGGACCACCCCCGCCTCTGCTTCCCTGCTGCACCCAAAGAAAGCAATGCGCCATTCCCATACCTGCAGCTGGAAGCCTGCCAATATCTCCTGCACTGCCTGGCAGGCCGTGGAGGCCTTGTCCGCCATCCCGGCCCTCGTCAGCACGCCTCCTTGGCCTCACCGCACAGCCAGCCAGCAGCACAGCAGCAGCAAGTAGGCGACTGCCACGCGCCGCCCAGATTGCTGAGGAATGAGAAGCTCGGGGCGGCGACAAGCACGGACTGCGCTCCTCTGCGTTCGACCAGCGCACGCAGTCCAGGAGCGCGCGCCTCTGCTTGCAGCGGCGGGTTGGGGAGGTGATCTGCGCCCACCCGATCGGCAGTGAGGTGGCGTTGCCGCCGCTACGGGTACTCCTGCGTGCCGTAAAGCCCGAGGGGGCGACGACGCAGAACTCACTCGCAGCACCTCCGACTCCGCCCTCGCCCTCGCTTTCAGCTTGATTCTAATAAGGGTTAATCCTTTTGTTCGGCAGCTAATTGCGAAGGGGGCAGCCTCATCATCTGGAACGTCGACGAGGATCCCCCGTCAACTGCTGATGCACTGTCTGGCGGGTCTGCGCGGGCGGGCGCAGATGCGTTATCGTCCCAAAGCAGCCGAGGAAAATAGAATTTATAGCCGTTTGTGGAGGGGCTGGGCCACTCGCATTTCATATGAAACACAGTAGTACATTACAGTTTGCTCGAAGTGGCCCCTGCCGCCGTACAGTATTCTTTATTAGCCGCCAGTAAGTAAGGTGCCGGCTGTAGCTTCATCTGTATTATATTTCAAAAATATCGATGATCGACGAGCAGCCAATACCTTAATACCCCTGCTCCTACTGCTCTGGCCAATCGCGTAGTAGGGCGAGGTGGGCCGGACCTGAGCCGGCTCTTGGAGGCCTCCTAACGATTGTAATGGGATACCCGAGATTCATACGACCCCCGCGGCCCACTACACCCTGACCTAGTGTCGCTTGCTCTTCCGTCTCTTCCGATGCTGCTCCGGTTGTTTCCCGTTGGTGATCAACGCTTCAGCAATAGCAGCATGCGTGGAACATTGAGTTCAAATGCAATTAATAAGCGGATAGCGCGAGTTGCGCGCGACGACCGTGCCGCCGCTTCCAATAACACCATTTCGCCGCCACTGTCACCACAGCTCCGAAGCCGGCGAAATAGTCGCTACAGGTACCTTTTTGAAGGGGCTGGGCCACTCGAATTTCGTATGTAAACACGGTAGTACATTACTGTGTCTGCTCGAAGTGGCCCAGCCGCACGCACATTAGTCTTTTTTTTTCCGCCCCCGGTACAGGACTGGCACCAGTGAAAACCCTTGCAGCGTCTCTACGACGGCCGTTTAGGCAGCGATCGAGTTACGGAAAGCCCTGGGTAGGCGACGCTCCGTTCCGTTAATAGTCATCAAGCAAATTGCCGAAGCATTCTGCAAGACTAATTAGAGGCAAGTGATGGAATTTCCAACACTGTTGGATCACCGTCTAAAACACTGCCATCAAAATACCCGCCGGCACTGACCACGAAAGGTCCGCCCTACCCGTTTGGGCGTCGGCCCATTCGAGTAATGCGAGTCTTTGTCTTAGCCAATGCAAGGTGCCGGCTATAGCTTCATCGGTATTCTAAAATTTCACAAGGAACGTCAGGTTCTCGAAGAATTCCAGGGTCTGGTTACATGTTGTGATAATCCGGAATTTGCAGGCATACAATCCCACAGCCAGGGGAAAGGGGGGGGGGGGGGGGGGGGGGGGGGGTTGTTGTGCGCTCGATGGAGCGTGCCACAGCAAAGGAGAGTGACCGGTCGGTCCGCCGTGAAGGCAGGTGGTGGCCCTGACCGGCTCCCGCAATCGTGCGTGCGCACACGCGCACTACGGGCGCCGCGCCAGGGCTATCTCGTACATGTAGAGAAACAACATAAACTAATTTAGAACACTTCACAGGGAACGTCTGGTTTGCCCACTAGAAAATGCCGGGCGCAACGCTGGCCACGGGCGGGGGTCGCGACGGGTGGGAATGTTGAAGGCGACGACATGCCAGCGAGGTGCACCCACGGGAAGGCGGTCGCCAGTACGGCCAGGAATGAAGAGGTCGTGCCGCGGCTTCCACGAGCGCGGGTCGGAGCGCATCTCCGAGAGGAGCGAGTACCAAGCTTTGCCAGGCCAATAGGGAACAATGACGATGGTTGGGGCACCGCTGGACTCCAGTTTGGAGACAAGATCGCCGATGAGGTCCCATGGAGGGTTACACCGGTTACGTTCGCAACGCCATGCAGCGTCGGAGAGGCGTAGGGCGTCGATGGCCTCGCACCGCGGGTCACGCCAGCGGGCGTTGTAGCGGGGTAGGAGGGGGTTTTCAGACGTCGCAAAGCGGTCGATGGTGCGGGCGCCCCATTTGATAAGCAGTGAGCAAGGCGAATCGACGAGGATTGAACTGCCAGTCGTCGCAGTCACCCTCGCGACTAAGGCGGTCAGCCCAGATATTCGCCGCAGAACAGATGTAGCGCACGGAAAGGGTAATGCCGTGCGTGTCCATGAGGTACCATGGTTTGCGTAGCTCAGCCACGAGGCGCGGAGAGCGAGAGGTGAGGGGGGTGACGACGCCGACAACCGCTTGGTTATCCTCGTGCAAGCGGATGTGACGGTTACGGAGCATGGGGAGGAAGGACTCAATAGCCAAGCGGACGGCTTTGAGCTCTTTCAGAGTAATGTGCGTTGTGCGGTCAATCATCGTCGTACCAAAAACCTCGAGCTTCATGGTGTTCGTTCCTAACGGCACCCCAACCGTACGACGAACTGTCGACGTGTAGGTATCCGGTTTCGACGGGCGGTTAATGGGGCGGCCGTTGTGTTGGGTGGGCACGCCCACCCACCATTGCAGATCGCGTTCGAGCTGGCGGGTGAGCTTGACGCGGCCGGACCAAGAGTCGTGCGTCTTGAGCACATCATGCAGCTCACGGAGGTAGAAACGGGCAGGGGCGATGGCCAAGTACAGAAACTGGCATTTGCCCGCGAGAGTGGCCAACTCGCGAGCTGGCAGCCACCGACGATTGCGTTTTACTCGTTGGATTAGACGTTAATTGGCCGCGCGAGCAAAGCCAGCGAGTTTCTCAGCGGACGCACGAAGAGTAGGCGACCCCGATGTGTCAATTTATAATCCCAAGTGCACGAGCTTCTGGGATTTCTGGGTGGGCTCCCACACGCCCTTGTTGGGGTTGCGCAGCAGACCAAATCCCGAGAGGTGGCGTTCGATGTAGTCACGTTGCTAGATGGCCTCAGCCTGAGTCCGAGCTAAAAACAGGAAATCGTCCATGTAGGGTAACATGCATAGGCCAAATCAGCGCCGGGGAATAGATGTGCCGTCTGCTTCAGCCGGGTTACGACGCAATGCCCTAGTGAGGACGTTGGTGAATTTGCAGAAGTAATGTAGGGGGACAGACACCAGCCCATGGGAAGGCCTGCCAATCGGTACAAAGTGCCGCGGTAATCGACGGTGAAAAAATCCCTGTCCTCGGGGGCGATTCCAACCGCGTAGAACCCATCCTGCAGGTCCATATGCAACATGTAGGGCGCGCCAGATAGCGCAAATGCGAAAGCGTCTCGAACGAAAGATCGCGCGTCTCGCGATAGCGGTTTAGGGGGCGAAGGTCAATGATGAGCCTTCACTTGTTTGTTCCAGGCTTAGGAGCCAAGAACAGCCGGGACACCCATTTTGCGCATTAGCCTTGCTCCCATGCCTCAACGGCCAGGAAGCAAGCCAATTCGCCGTCCATAAACTCCAGTCGGGCAGGAGTAGCGTCCCCCATTGACACCCCTGATGGAAAGAAGATGGGGCAAGCCCGTCCAAGAAAGGAACGCGTACACCTCTAGAGATCCAGTTGATAACACTGCGATTCGCACCAGCGACTTGCCGGTTGCCAAGATTACGACGGACGCGATGTCTCATAAAGGGGGAGTCGGGAGTACAGGAATTGGCGCGATGGATGTCGCGAGGGGGGCGAGCAGAGCGCCCTGTCGCTCTGCTTGCCCTCTCCGCGTCGGCGTCAGGGTCCACGGTGCGCGGCACAGTAGAAGTGCCGCGGCGTGGGAGTAGCTATGTGCCACTACTGGGCGCTGGCTTGGCCCCTGGCTGTGTATTGTCACTTTGTACTCGAGTCTGTACTAGACGACGGGCGTGCGTCGGCATACGCCCCAGTCGGAGCGCATCGCGACACCTACGCCGAGTAGGGGTCAGTCTGGATCGAGCCATGCCCACACGGGAGGGGGCAGCCAAGGGTTACTGATGGTCGACACTGGTCGAAGGGCTTGGACCTTGTTCCACTGAATGGGGAAGCGCTGCGGCTTCGCCCTCTCCTCGCGGTGGGCGAGTAATCAGCAGCTCGTTCGCGGGTAGTGATTAGCACGTCGCAAGCGGCGCGCGTCCATTTGCCACACATACCCTAACGGGTTTCTCCCAAGGGGGGGCCCGAAAGGCTTCGCTCACCGTACATGGTACGATGGCGGAAGACCGGCACCCTGCGCGGCAAAAATTGCCGCGACTTTGCTTTGGTGCGCTCGATGGAGCGTGCCACAGCAAAGGAGAGTGAGCGGTCGGTCCGCCGTGAAGGCAGATGGTGGCCCTGACCGGCTCCCGCAATCGTGCGTGCGCGTGAACACGCGCGGTACGGGCGCCGCACCAGGGCTATCTCGTACCGATAGAGAAACAACGTAAACTAGTTTAGAAGATATCGATGAGCAACGAATACCTTATACCTGACTCCTAACAAACTCCACTCAGAGATTTATATTTTACGCCATAGACAAGCAACGGCGCCCGGATATCAACACCCGCTGGTTCAGCTAGAGGCTCACGCCGACGTTTACGCAGTTGCGCCCATCGGATATGATTACCCGTGTGACGTGCTGCCGGTAGGCTAGCATTTCGAGGTGTCATGCCGATCTCGCCAGATACGTAAGACCGACCTATAGGTGGAGCGCCTCGATAAGTAGTGCCTTGTATAGGCTCTAAAAGGTATGCCGGCGTAGTGTACGCTCCGCGCCGCGTACGCCGGGGCGTTATCAGCTGACAGACAAGCACCTGCCGCCGGGTACATGTAGCTTCGTCTGAGTCCGAGTGAGCATATACACGCATACGCATCGCCATCTTGCGTGGCGCGACGGTTCGAGGTTACTTCGACTGCCCCCAAACTTGCGCCGTAAACAACGGCGCCCGGGTTGACATCCGCCGTTGATCCAGCTAGAGGTGTACGCCGGCGTGTACTACGCAATTGCGCTAATCAAAGCGTGCGCGGCAGGGTGATCCGCTGCAAGTAAGCTGGTTCTAGGTCATGCTCCGATCCTCGTGCCGATATCCGCAGGTGCACCCGTGCATAAAATCGACACCTAGGCTGGGTGCATGTAGCTTCGTCTGAGTCCAAGTGAGCGTATAAACGCATCGCCATCTTGCGTGGCGCGACGGTTCGAGGTCACTTCGACTGCCCCCAAACTTGCGCCGTAAACAACGGCGCCAGGGTTGACATCCGCCGTTGATCCAGCTAGAGGTGTACGCCGGCGTGTACTACGCAATTGCGCTAATCACAGCGTGCGTAGCAGGCTGATCCGCTGCCAGAAAGCGGGTTCTAGGTCATGCTCCGACCCTCGTGCCGATATCCGCAGGTGCACCCGTGCATAAAATCGACACCTGGCCTGGGTGCAACCAAAACTAGCACCTTGCATGCTATGCAAGGCACGCCGGCGCGTGTACGCGCCCCGTACGACGGGTCGTCATCAGCCGAGGGACCGCATACCGGCCATCTTTGTCCGAGTGAGCGTACGCATCGCGATCGTGTGTGTAGCGAGAGTACGAGGTTACTTCGGCTGCCCTCAAGATTTAGGCCCTGAGCGAAACTAATTTATGGTTTCCTCCTTTCCTAACCGCTTGTCCGGCTACATGTGCTGCTAAGTGGTATGGGTTACTAGTTCACCCGTCGCTACGCCGTTCATCGAGTGCAGCACGAGTAGACATAAAAGCAGCCGTAACAGCTAAGCCTACCGTCTCCCAGTTTCGCTGTGTTGCACATGCGATTCACTGATCCGTAACCCGCTGCGCGGGCAAGGTCACATGTTGTTTTAAGACCACACCCGGCCCACCATCAATGTGTGTAATTCTCATCCGTACGTCCGTGCGCCACCATGTCTGATAGACGAGAAGATGCCGTCGCCGAGCCGACGCTTGAATCGCTTCAAGCGTACATGCATGCCCATTCTACATTGTTGGTCGAGCTCACATGCCGGTGGCCCATATTGTCGGCTTGTGAAAGTGGTGTCGATGGAGACGGAACACGTGGTTTTGGATCCGGGAAGCGCGTCGCAAGACAACCGACAGGCAGCGCGGGGGGGGCCACATTGCGTCCCGACTTGCTAGAGCCAGGGCGGAGCGGCCGCGCGTGTCGGAGCAGAATCTGCGAGTGTTGAGTACGATTATCTCGCTGTGCGTCAGAGCTATTGGAATGAGCAAAGCCTGGTTACGAGGACGTTCGATCGGTCAGCAGGGTGCATGGGCTTTTCCTTTGAGTACTGACCTGACAAACGACTACCTCAAGCATAATGATCGGCGTTTGCCGGTCCAGGAGGAGTACATTTGGATGATGACGTGTTTTGGGGCTCTCACAGCCGCTCTCTCCGAGGCTCTCGACGAGCTGCTACCAAAAGTCCCCGTTGCTAATCAAGACCTCACCCCTTACCTAGCGCACGCTCGCGACCATGCGGAGGCCATCGACAAGGCGTTCCGCTGTCGTCTAGCCTTCCTGCGGAAGCTTAAAGATATCGAGCGTGTACACGGTGACCATGGGTTGTTGGACCCACTGCAAGCTCAGCATTTCTAGCCCACAGCGGAGCGCATTTGGGTTCTGCGGTTTTCGGCGACATGTTGCGCGACTACAAGCATCGCGTCTGTGAGGCGACATGTGCCTACATTGCCAAGGCTGCCACCACTGTTCGTGTGGCGGCGACGCTCGCATGTCGCGGGCATGGACGCGGACGCGGTGGCGGTCGATCGGGGGCGTGGCCGCGAAGTCGAGCACGAGTGATGGCTTTGGGCGCCTTCCGTCGGAGTTGCTATCGCTTATTTGCAAGGCCACCGTTCGGTGACCAACACCGCACGGTGATGAACTCTGGCAGCTCGACGACGGGATGAGCGCCCCGTGTCCAAACTGGACACCCTACCTTATATAGACTTCATTTAGACCTTCCTCAGTGCGGCGCTTCTTACAGCCACAGCCGAGTGCGGCTCAACCATCCGCACTACACCTGCACATGACGATTCAACAATAACCCGTCTCCAATACCATTTCATCAGTCACTGCGTCCGTCGGTCGCTACTCAACGGGTTACAACTGATTCGCAACGACCAGCATTCGCGCGTGTACGTTACGCGCGAGATAGGGCGGCCTGCCTACCTAAACATTGCCCCGCAAACCCGTACATGTGCCCATACTACCCCGTCCGGCAGTCACCGTCCGACTGCCGGCAACCTAATCGCCGTGGTCGATTATTTCGCCGAAATGGCCCGGGCTTCTGTAACCACGTCGGTCGAACGTTGCACTTACGTGATTGACGATCCCGAGGCTCTCGACGCCCATGGGCGGCTTCACTCCCGGCCCGCCTATACCGGAAGCGTTCGGCTCGGGCGAGTTGGGGCAGCGTACACTCGACCTCTTCTCCAACTCCCTCACCTCCCATACGCTTAAGAGCTACGCCGGCAAGCTGTCTCAGTTCGCGGAGTTCTGCCACGACTCCGAGAACATGAGCGCGCTGGAAGCGACTATTGCTACCGTCGACCCTCTCCCCGTGGGCTGCTATGGTGAGAGAAGCGGCTAAGCGCTCTATCGGGCTCAAGTTTCCTAATCGTAAAGAACTTTTCCTTTGGCGGGATGTCCTCGCAGTTGCGTCTGCGTATGCGCATGAGAGTGTTGCTTACTGCCACTTGGTAGTCGCAGTCATGTGCGTCCTATGTTTTGGCGCGATGCGCCGGTTCGACTGCGCATCGGGCTTGAGACACACCGATGTCGTCTTGGGCGATATATTTGTGACAAGTACATTCGCAAGGGTCAGAACCGCTAAGGAACACATGTCGTTATTTCCGAGATTCCTGGCCCTATTTGCCATGAATGTTCGGCTGCCGCGGCGGTTGATGAATGTATTGATTCGGCTTATTGGTAGGCAAGCTCCTATAAGTTGTAGTGTTCATGGCTTTGTCGGAAAATTTGTCCGGTCCTCCCCGGGCGATAATGCTCCCAACGGGAAAATTACTACATTTACCTAGTACACTCGGTACTTGTCCGGGACCCAATGTTGGATGGGCTCTATTTAGGGTTTTACCCCTAAGAGGTTCATGGGTACTACCTATGGCGGATCACAATGCACTCTTGCTGTCGTGGCGGAGCTTCTGCCGCTCCTAATGCCGAGATTGCCCGAGAAGATTGGGGTCAACATATGAGCTCCAGTAGTGTTTCGTGCCAAATAGTAACGTATATGAAGAGTAGTGAGGAAAGACTGCTCTCTGTATCGCGCGCAATCATGTCCACCTCGGGTTCATCGCTTGTGGACGAGCGCTCGGTCGTTCCTGAAATACCGACCACACATTTGCCTTATGAGGCTCCCGTGCCGGAACCTGAACCGGACGAATGTGTAGTTCCTGAGGTGGGCGGTCGCCTAGAGAATGTTTTTACTTGGTATGTTCATGAACATGCTGGTCATGAGGATGAGTCCTGATTTTGGCTGGCCACTATGCACTGGCTCCGCCGATCTTGCTTACACTCGGTTGCACACTTAGGCTACGTACTAGTGTGGTCTCAGTGTCTGCCGCTCATTTGCAGGCGAGCACGGCTCGGAAGACTGAGCGCTTTCAATTGCCGTGGATGTAGCTAGACACTGCTTGATGCAGAGTACAGTTGGAGACCGGCATATGAAAATGCCGGGTTTTATGTGCCGTAGCCCGCCGCATATAATGCGGCGGCTGTCAGTGTGATTTCTCATTCTCACGTCGTGCTTACCGGCGCTCTGATTTCCCACCCACTTTCCCTCTGAATTCTCATTTGAATTTCTTGCGTTCCGAGGTAGTACCGTGTTTCTGTGATTCGTTTTGTGCAATCACTGCTGCTGCGGTGCAAGCATTGGTTTAGTTATATGATGCTTTGATGCGTTGTCCTAATAACTGGGCTAAGCACTGTGCATGTTGGTTGAAGTGACGTTATGGACAATCGCTGGCATGGAGATGACATGTATGATTACATAGAGGCAGCGGTTACACGGCTTTTTCATATCTTGCAACGAACACCCATGTGCCCACCGACGACCTTTATTGGTTGCACACTGAGGCTACGTACTAGTGTTGTCTCAATGTCTGCCGCCCATTTACGGGCGGGCACGGATAGGAGTCATGTTTCCCAATAGGAACCAAACCGCCCCTCAACTTCCGCGTCCTACCAAGTAATCGTTCCCGGGCTGGTTTCGCGATCACCGACTACTTTCCGTACCCCGGAGGAAAATCGGTTTCCATTCGGAACGTCCGCCTTAATTAACAGATGAATACATCGATAGTAGGATAGATAGGTACAATAGATTGTTGTTAGCATTGTTTTAATATATCGACACCGCGCCCAGAATATCATAAACCCTCAGTAATAAGGATATTACACCCCTCCACATAAGTCCGGGTTGTGCATTTTCGATCGCAAAGCGCATGCATGGACGAGGATAACGCCGGCTGCATGTGCATACATGCTAACTACAGTGGGAATAGTTCGGGCGAACGCCTATTGTGCGCTTTATACCCACCCGCGCGACAACACGACCATTTGTGGGCGCCCTTAAAAAAACGCGAAATCATTGCATGATGCGTTGGCGCCAGAAAGTTGTGGGTTGCGCCAACCGTCCAATCCTATGGAAATAGCGGCACTCGTCGCACCAAACTCGGTGAATACGGCCCTTTGCATAAGTTGCACACACCGTGCGTGTAGGCCACTGAAAGCATGTCGCTATAGGCATGACGTGACATCCCAACGACAAGTTGGCCACTGTGGGGAGCGGTGTTGGGGTGAAAATGTTGATGTTTCTGTGGCGAACGCACGTACGAGAGGCGCTCGATGGCCCCCTGGGCGTCTGGCAATGCTCTACTATGGGGGCGCGTGGTGGAATGCCAGTTGCACCGTTTCGTGGGCGGGGTGGCGCGGTAGGGGCGTGGACTTTAATTAATATGAAATTCCTAGAAAAAATGCTGTGGAAAATGGGATTTTGGTTGGTAGATGTGTGTATCGCTAGGAGGTGGCACCTGCCAAGTGTTGGTGGTCCGTGGTCATCCACACACATAACGCTCTCGCGCAACCGAGTATGGGGCTTAGACACGCACTTGGCGCAAAGCCACGCGCCCGATATGGGTGGGCACATGAGGCAGTGAGGGGCAACTTGGATGATCATCTTCGGGGATTTTCCGGGGACCAAAAAATCGAATTTTTGATTTTGGAAGATTGTTTTCGACGCAGATTTGAACGAGCAATTGCGTGGTATTTTTAAAACAATTTTCTGATCAGACCCTGAGAAGTTATAGCGTTTTAAAGCCAAGGGGGTGTTGCTGCGCGTGGCCGACACTGATGCCATGCCAGTATCGCAACGCGACATGTACTGGCCGCCGCCCACACGGCTGCACCCCAACCAAATGCACCCGAGCCCCTCGCCAATGTGTTTCCTCACGCGTTCATGGCCATCCCGCCGTTTGGTTGTCTATTCACGCGCGTCGGCGTGTGCGTGATACCGACCCCGGTTTTGGTGCTGTTGCAGGCGACGCCAATCCACGCACCAAGTGCAGCGTGACACCCTAGTCATAGGTCTTTAAGCTTCGGTTTGAGCCACTCGTCATGCAGATTTTATAAAACCCTCTGAGATTCCAGGGTTTCATCTCTTATACCCTACGTTCAGGTACCCTAGACTTCTGAAGTCTTGAGACTGCCGAAAAGGGAACCCCAAACTTATGTGCAGGGGTGTATAACTATTATTTCGCGCGTCGGGCCCTCCCTAACATTGCCTTTTTTGTTGCACATGTATCGCATTCCCGAAATGCTTTGCTCTGCGGGTTGGGGCTTGCCCCAACACGCATTACTCGAATGGGCCGACGCCCAAACGGGTAGGGCGGACCTTTCATGGTCAGTGCCGGGTATTTTGATGGCAGTGTTTTAGACTGTGATCCAACAGTGTTGGAAATTCCGTCACTTGCCTCTAATTAGTCTTGCAGAATGCTTCGGCAATTTGCTTGATGACTATTAAGGGAACGGAGCGTCGCCTACCCAGGGCTTTCTGTAAGTGGATTGCTGCCTAAACGGCCGTCGTAGAGACGCTGCAAGGGTTTCACTGGTGCAAGTCCTGTCCCGGGGGCGAAAAAAACTATTATTTATGACGGGCGACTACAGCAACCGTCTCGCCTGGGGGGGACAGCAACCATCTCGCCAACCATAAACGCAGGGGGCCAGAAAAATAGTATTACGACGCGCGGCCACAACCGCCAATCCCACCCGCCTTTCGCCCCCCCCCCCCCCCCCCCCCCCCCCCCCCCGCGCACCTGGAATGCCCATTAGCAATACTGTACCCACTAGCCAGGCTGTTCATGTGGGCTGCTTCCTGTAGTCACATACGCCCGCTGGCACACGTCGGGTGCAGGCCGGGCCGAGCTCCACGGACTCCGGCGCTCAGCTGGGATGGCGAGCAACATGGCTCAGAATGGCGATAAGCAGAGCGCCGAGTTCAACTTTGAGCCGCAGCAGCTGGAGCCATGGCAAGGTGCGCTGATTCCTCCCCACGTCACACGTGCATCAATGGCGCATCCAGTGGGATGGGATCACAGTCATACATGCATGCTGTCGTCTATGCGATGGGAGTCGGTGTCCCAGCGCAGCAACCGGACATACCACTGTTAAGCTTGGAGCGCCGCCTGCTCTGCGCAGGAATGGTTCTGTCAACAATCAGCCATTACGACAAGAACGCGGTATCCTTCTGGACGGGAACGAAGGACCACGACGTGAGCCAGAACCGGGATGCGCTGATCCAGGCCCTGGGGGAGCCGCTGGCAGCGAAGCGGGTGCTCGACCTAGGCTGCGGCCCTGGCAGGGACATCGCCTACTTCCAGTCCTTGGGTTTGCGCGTAACAGGGCTAGACGGGAGCGCGGAGTTTGTCCGGATGGCATCTGAATACACGGGGGCGGAGGTGCTCCTGCAGGACTTTCACGACCTGCAGCTCCCCGAGGCGGCATACGACGGCATTTTTGCCAATGCGTCGCTGTTTCACGTGTACCGGGAGCTCCTGCCCAAGGTGCTCTCGCAGCTGTATGCGGCTCTCTCACCGGGAGGCGTCCTGTTCTCCTCCAACCCGCGGGCGGATGAGGACACAGAGAGCTTTACGGGGCGCTACGGCTACTACATGTGCTACGAGACGTATAGCTCTCTCATGGTGGCGGCCGGGTTTGAGGAAGCGGGGCACTTTTACAGGCCGCCCAGACAGCCTCGACACCTGCAGCCGTGGCTTGCTTCCACGTGGCGCAAGCCTGCGTGAGCATCAATCCTCCGGTCGGTGTATTGCAACCGGAGCAACTGTGCACAGCTTGCTGGTACCGCACCAACACTTGTCACCGGCACCATGATGCTGCAAACTATACCGGTGGGTGTGCATTTGTCAACGCGCAAAAAGAGATATGTGCTGCAGCAGCAGCAATGTGGCTCACTGTGACTCTCTCGATGCATTGCCTAGAACGACCGGGGCAAGCTGACCTCAGGGCACTGTCCAGCCAGTGGCAATCTGATTGTACTGCCGCTTTATTTCATCTGTGAATCGCACTTTAGTATTCAAAACCCTTGCCTCGGAGATTGTCTACTTCTGCTATCCTTCTAGGCTATATGCTCAGAAGCTCGATCTCAGCAGCACAGAAGGCTCCGCTTTGGGTATAGTGTGACAAACCTGGAGCTATACGGCTTATTGTTTCTGTAATTGCATGTGGCTGCAAATGCAGGCTGACGATGACCGCGCCCTCACCGTGTGCTGTGATAAGGGTACGCTGGGATTGCTGCTTACTCGTCCCTCTTTCTCACTCCCTCCAGATTCTGCACACTACTTGCCTATAGCATTGGTCGGTCAGCAACACGTAAGTTTAGCTTGATGAGTAATGATGCAAATCAGAGATGCATGAACCAGTATTTTCCATATTGGCATGCCAACAGGACAGGGAATGAATGTACTTCAGTCACCTTAAGTTATATTCGTAATAATGGATAATGTAGTCAAGTCTCCATGAAAAGTCTCGTCCATCCATGCAGACGACTCGATATGTTTGACTGCCCCCGATGTTTGTGTGGAAATGTGTAGGAAAACTATTAAAACAGCGCCACGAAGAGCGCGCCCCGCCCGACGTCTGCGCCGCCACAATTGTTACCACAGCCCCGATGGCGCCGCGAAACATACCTTTTTGTCGTGCATATGTTGTATATAGCTGCCTGCCAGCAGCAGCAGCTATTTTGTCATTTCTATTGCAGCGTGCGCGATCATGCCCTTCCTGCGCACGCAGTGCGCTATACTGCAGGGATCCACAACTAGAGTCTACGCCGATCCAGAAATTTTCCCGGATCGTAGCCCTGGCGCCCAAATAGCAATGCTTGCTTGCTGTGGCCATGCAGCATAGAGTCCGGCAGTATGCAAGCCGCCCCCGCCGAGGAAGCTGCCACCGTAGTTACTTCCGGCTATCGCCTCTATTGCAGGATTTCGTCAAGCAACACTTGGCATTGTCGAGCACAAGCTAAACAAAAAGTTGCCTATGCGGTAATCGAACAAAGTATCGAGGAGCAACATATCTTGGTGCGGCGGTGCACACTCCGTAATACGTCGTCTATACACGCGTGGTCTCGCTAGCGGACAGGCGGGCGGGTAAGTATGTGGACCGTTACTATTATTACAGGGCGGCGGCGCCTGAGTTTGAACCCAAGCAGGTAATCACATTCTCCGTTGTTGGAGCAAGGCAAGATCCTGCTATTAAGGCGTGGGAATACTGCAGACTTCATTGGGTCATCAGGAAATGAGCAGTAGCTATGTTTCGATTTCCAAGATGAAAGACTATAAGGGTAGTTTGTGCCAAAGTATTTGCCTCGCTAGGCGGAAGCAGTCCATTGTGGAAATTAATTTCAACACAATGTGGGTGCGTGTTTACATAGCCCGCACCAACATGGGCTGCCAAGGCTCCGAAACGCTGGGCCCGCACCTTGAGCAAAGGCTCCGAAACTAGCAATGCATATGTATTATAAACGTGCAAGTTGCATTACTGCTGTTCCACCCACGGGCATGACATGTCGTCCAATCGTCCATAATGACCCAAGGGGCGCAAAGCAAAGTGGTGAGTAGTGGTGAAGAACACAGAGGTTGCCAAGGCGGGATGTCCAATCCAAAATGTCGGCCCACTTGTAATATTTACAAGCACATGTGAAGTGGGCTATCTAATAGGCCCAGTGTGTGCTCACGCTCAGCATGAGGCATAATTCTGCCGGTAATCCTTACAACGATCAACCTATACTCATTGCATGGTTTCAGGAACGTGTAAGATCGCATCACATGTAGTTATCAAGAAGACGCAAATTTGTATGAACTTCTGCACGTGATTGCAACGACACTTACTGAACAATGCTGCTACCTATGTACATTTTCATCCAGGGTGGGCAACTGCGTCATCCTGCCAAACTGTCTCGGCATGCAGCCCGCCTGTAGCTGGCCATAGACAAGCCTGCACCATACGATGGCGCTCAATATGCATGTAGCAATGGACTACCATAGAAGAACATGGCCCTACTGCAAGTAAGACGTGAGAGTCCTCCACTCATGTATATTGCGTATGCAACGATCACAGCAAGATTCTGCTCCCAAATCAGCTAAACCACATATATGGCTTTGTCACGTGGCCTGCTGAGTGAAATAGTCTGAATAATGCCACACACGCATGATTGATAGTCATCGTACAAAGGGTGACGTGATATGAGTACGTTTACAATTGTGTCTCATGGCTGTAGTAGATGTGTATGGATGGCGCTCCTTGTGGTTTTGAAGCCTTTATAAGCCCGCATGCACGCACTGCTATTGCCCATGGTCATAAATAATTATCGGCGTGGTGATCGGTGATTAAAGCGGCCACAACGTCGCAAATTAACTTGAGTGTATCGCGGTATCACAGCAGTTTCCATACGCGCCGCACGACGCCGAGCAACATGCATGGTCGCACGCTTGCACGCCTCAATATGTAGCCACATATATGCGCATGCCGATTGAATCCGCAAATCCTATACCTATGCGGAAAGGTATAGCACCTCGCGAGGTAATAGTGCTGATGCGGCGTTGCTGCTGCTAGCAGTCGTAGTGCGTGCGAGATGAAGACGACCACTACCCGTACACGACGACTATTTCGTAATGTACACCTTTCCACATACGTCTTTGCACATAGAAAGCCACAAGCATGTACAATCGCCATGACGCACAAGCAACATTTGGTGCGTTGCAGTCTGGAGTATGCAGGATAGCCACGCGCAGCCGTATCGGCCGAGGAGTTGGCTGTTTCTTCCGGCTATCGCACTACTTGCAGTAATGCTCTCCGCAATGGCACTATCGAGCACAAGGCTAAGATTACCTAACATCTGCGACGATCATTCGCGAGTGAGGAATGACGACCGTCGCGGCGCATAGCAGTATAGACATAGGCGAATAAGTAGATTGATGTTGGCGGTGCATGCATCACCCTACTCCATCTACACGCGCACGCTCCTTTTGGTAAGTGTATAAGCATGGACCGTAGGACACTACGTCCTGAGTATGATACGAGCCTGCTGAGGCATGCACGCTGTCATTGCAAATCGTAGCCATTCTACATCGGGCCATGCCAATAATGCATGTATTGTGTGGTGTGCAAGCTTGGAACACTTTTTCCAAGCTGCAAGATTAGCGTCGTTCCCTATGATTGCGCCGCTATATAAATGAAAGAAGTGATTGTAAATAAAGCGCTAAATTCGTGATTTTGTCGATTCCATGGGTGCATGCTTACATCGTCCGCACCGAGGGCTGACTACTGCCTACTGACCGTACCCTCGCCCAAAGTCAAACGATGTACTTCTTGATGTGCGGGACGCTCAGGCACTGCCCCATTTGATACCACGTCGTCTCGGAAAGCTCTGATCCGTCCTTCGGTAGCATGCGTTTCTTCAGTAGCTTCGGCAGCTTCTCGAACGCCAACCTCTTCAGCTTCCACTCGCAGAGAGCGCGGCCTCCATCAGGGTGGCATCGGCACCTGTGCAATACAATTGACGGCGTATGTTGCGAAGGGGGTCGAAGAGCAGGTGTTATTTGCAACGGACTAGTAGGCGCCGCACAAGGGGAGGGGGAGTCGACACGATACAGGCTCACCTCTCCCCATCGTCGTATTTCCCTCGAGCGCTGCTGGTCCCGGTTCTGAAGTCATACCTCGCGCCAAAGTCTCCGTTGCCGTCGCTGTCGCTGCGGCTGTCGTCACAGGGGTTGCCTTAGACATTCCCCGCCACGATGCCTTTGGCGTCGCTATCGGCGTCGCTATCGGCGTTCAGAAGTTCGCGTAGCTCCTGTCAGGTAGCGACTACACATGCACGCAAGCATCCAAACGAATCCACGTGTTCTAAGAAAGCAAAGCAAATCATCGTTTGTGTTGAGATATCAAGCTCGAAAAAGATGCCGCCGATCGGACTTGGATGTCATCATCCGATATTGTAGAGCTTCTATACCCGTCTGAACCGGGCCGAGGACCACACCACAGGACTGTAGTACTGTACGAGGTAATGCCCCAACAGTTTGCACGTTGCTAGTGCGATACTTTCACCAACCCTCATCCGTCATCTAAATTATGGGGCAACAACGCGGGCAAGCACCCCCCAAAAGGCGGTGCGCAAGGGGAGCACCGCCGGTAGGTCACCGCGAACTCACGTACAATATGAGACAATCCTCGCGTTTTAAGTGTGCCGACACCTGTACTTTGCGGTTCATCGCTATAGCGGATGTTATGCGGCGTGGATTTGGTACCATTGATTCAGTCATTCATACCGGCAACCCTCTACAGGGTACATCCCTTGTCCGCTCGGTGGAGCGGTCGTCTCGTACGCGAGAGGTCCGGGTATCGAATCCTGGCCGATGCATTTTCGGCAATTTCGTCCCGGCGTGTCATGGGTTTCCCCCGTTGATGCAGTAGCCCTTCGGGGCTCGAATCAGGCAATGGTCTACGGGCTATGCCATACCTACGACTGCAGTTGGCGCAAGAGGTCAAGTGATGGGGCGGCTTCGGCCGACATCCCGGGGCGAACTTTACTTTACTTTACCATTAATTTTATAATGCGCAGGTTATTATCACGTGCCGGATCCTTATGATGTACTGCATCCGAGTATTGCGTCACCCGCCTGTCAGGTTTCATGATGTGCTTGCCAGGCTGGCGTCCGTACGTGCGGCATACATGACGCCCCGGCACTACGATTTTTGCCCGGACTCCAGAGGGGCGTCATAGCTTTCTTACACGAGGTTCCTTCGCAACATATTTTGATTAGCTGTCGCTGCGGCGGGCGGGCGGCGGCTTCATGTATGACGGCAGGTCCACCGCCTATGTAAAAGTAATTTAATTCCCATCGCCCCACGGCCTTATGCAATGCCTCGGGAGGCACCATCAAACACTCCTCTCTCAGCCCGCCCCCCCTCCCCCCAAGCGGCATATGTAGTCTTGCGGTGGTATTTAGTCGCATTCGCCATGCCAATTAAATACCGGTCTGAAGGCCCGATTGAAGGCCGGACAGACGGTATCAACATGTCGCTCCGTCGCCGGACGCGATGTCACCCTCAGCAGCATTCTAGCTGTCACCACGGCAGTCACATCTTGGCAAGCGTGCCAGCATGCTCAAGTGCCGAGCCGCGGTCAAGCAGGTGGACATGAGCCCGCCGCACATGTGCAATCGTCGACTGCGCCGGCGAACTGTGCTGAGAAATGTGCTGCAGTACCGCCAGCGTAGCCGAATGTGCCGGGCAGCGTAGCGTCGGCAAGCGGGAGCTACTCTATCCCTCTTGACTCGTCCGACTTGCAACAAGAAGCTGCGCTACGGGCCCAAGCCCGTCATACTCCTGTGCACCTCCGCACGGCTGCTGCGACATTCCACCGTGTCGCGGGCGGAGTCGGTACGGGGACACACGCACACACACACACAAACACACACACACACAATATGAATACTACATGTTGCGGTAGCTTTCGCGCGTGCCCTTTCCCACACTATTATTGCTAGCGCGGAGGGTCGCGGAGCTGTACAGCATGGCAGGTGACTAGTATGTAAACCTTTTGTCGGCGAGTGCACGTGCGGCCTGACGGTGCAACGTCATCATAGTACCCGTCGCATTACTGCGATTTGGCGACCGCTGCATGGGCCGTACAACGATGAGCCGGATCTGCCGTCCACGAATGAATTAATAGCCCACAGTATTTTTCCCGCCCCCGGGACAGGACTGGCACCAGTGAAACCCTTGCAGCGTCTCTACGACGGCCGTTTAGGCAGCAATCCAGTTACGGAAAGCCCTGGGTAGGCGACGCTCCGTTATAGTCATCAAGCAAATTGCCGAGCAAATTAGCAAGCAAGACTAATTGGAGGCCAGTGACGGAATTTCCAACACTGTTGGATCACCGTCTAAAACACTGCCATCAAAATACCCGGCACTGACCACGAAAGGTCCGCCCTACCCGTTTGGGCGTCGGCCCATTCGAGTAATGCGAGTAGGGGCAAGCCCCAACCCGCGGATCAAAGCATTTCGGGAGTGCGATACATGTGCAACAAAAAAGGCAAAGTGAGGGAGGGCCCGACGCCATAGCTGGAAAATTTTCCCATTCCTAGTAAAATCCAGGGCGCCGTGAAGGGAGGGGGGGGACCCCGCCCAAAATAACGGCAGTTAAGTCCTCAGGTGTTGACGCAATAACCTGACTACTAATAAAATCCCTGAACTCCGGAACTGACAACCCACAGCATAATACACACGGTAGCTCCCGATACGAGGTTCCGCGGTATCTCCGCGTGTAGTCGCGAGTTCGCGGTGGTCGTCAATGGCGCCTTGAGGCAACCTGCGAGTAAAATCGCTCAGCTGCTCTATCTTAGACGCGCGATTGCTACCGACGGAGATGGTGCCACGTATCCAATCGATCATGACGCCCACAAACTTATCACAGCGGGTACTCGGCTATCACTCGTCCTTCGCATATTTGATTGGGAAACCTTAGTCCTCACACACTTGGAGGACGAACCTGTACATTTGGTAATGTTGTACGAGGGTTAACCGACTGCTGAAGCGAAACATGAAATCGTCCAAATAAACGCCGGGTATGCTGAAGTTGATGCGGTTGTCGCTGACGGGGGAGTCCGCGGGCAATATTTCAGTCCCTCACGCAGTAGTATGTCCCGGATGACTGTTTATGTTTTTGGTTACAGGGAGAGCGTCAAGGGAATGCACGGAAAGTACTGGGGAAGGAAAAAGCCTAAATTTAAGCAGGATGACTCGAGCGAATCGTTGATGCATTGCGGAGGCTT
Organism: Tetraselmis striata; assembly: GCA_006384855.1. Taxonomy (NCBI): domain Eukaryota; kingdom Viridiplantae; phylum Chlorophyta; class Chlorodendrophyceae; order Chlorodendrales; family Chlorodendraceae; genus Tetraselmis; species Tetraselmis striata. The sequence continues at coordinate 76,433 of VCJN01000631.1, read as the reverse complement.
GTCGATGGCCGAAGGGTGTGAAGTGATAGCGCGATGGTACGACGGGTTGATGGTAGCCATGGTAGTCACAGTCGCCAGCGGCGTAGCCCAACAGTGGAACGAGCATCCGCGAGGCCCACTTTGGCCATGCCGTCAGCGCATTGCATGTGCTCTAGGACGCTGTGTAGGTCGTCTAGGTCGCACGGAACCCTAGCCAGGTTCTCGTTGACCCCAGGCAACATGAAGTCAGGGACATTGCGGACCTTATTGTAAATTCGCATATCGTACTTCGCGCGATGCCCGCGATGGCGTTGACGATCCACAGTATACGTATTGCAATGGGCTCTCCGACTAGCCAGTGGGCGGGCATGAATTTGGTCGAAATCATTCCCTGCGGCTATTAGCCCGTTATCGTAGCACGCTCGGTAAATTTCTTGCGGCACCGGCCGGGGGGGGGGGGGGGGGGGGGGGGGCTGAGAAAATCGCGGGAATGACCCACAACATCGTGATGCTGGGCCTCCTCTAGAGGCTACTTAGCTGAGGCAACTGCTCAACCATGGTGCAACTGGTGACCTGTCGCCGTCATGCAACGATGTCCAGCTAGCGGCTGACCGGGCACCCGGTCAGCATTTTGAATTGCACATTTTTGCAAATATCGTGCTTACTGCATTGTCATTGAATGTGCTTATTGGGGGGGGGGGGGGGGGGGGGGGGTTCCTGTCAGCTGTCCATAAAAAACCGGTGTGGCCACAAAGTATAAATACCCTCCACAAAATCAGCCTTTCCGGGAGGTATTCACGCTTAACTGAATTCAGCTGAAGTTGGAACCAACTGGTACTCTGACCTGAAGGTCCTTCAGCAGTGCATATTGTTTTTTCGTCCCCGGGACAAGACTACACCCTTCCACATAAGTCCGGGCTTTGCATGTTCGATCGCAAAGCGCATGCATGGGCGAGGATGGCGCCGGCTGCATGTGCATACATGCTAACTACAGTGGGAATAGTTCGGTCGAACGCCTATTGTGCGCTTTATACCCACCCGCGCGACAACACGGCCATTTGTGGGCGCCCTTTAAAACGCGAAATCATTGCATGATGCGTTGGCGCCGGAAAGTTGTGGGTTGCGCCAACCGTCCAATCCTATGGAAATAGCGGCACTCGTCGCACCAAACTCGGTGAATACGGCCCTTTGCATAAGTTGCACACACCGTGCGTGTAGTCCACTGAAAGCATGTCGCTATAGGCACGACGTGACACCCCAACGACAAGTTGGCCACTGAGGAGAGCAATTTTGGGGTGAAAATGCTGCTGTTTCTGTGGCGAACGCACGTACGAGAGGCGCTCGATGGCCCCCTTGGCGTAGGACAATGCTCTACTATGGGGGCGCGTGGTGGAATGCCAGTTGCACCGTTTCGTGGGCGGGGTGGCGCGGTAGGGGCGTGGACTTTGATTAATATGAAATTCCTTGAAGAATGCTGTGGAAAATGGGATTTTGGCTGGTAGATGTGTGTATCGCTAGGAGGCGGCACATGCCAAGTGTTGGTGGTCCGTGGTCATCCACACACATAACGCTCTCGCACCGCCGAGTATGGGTGGGCACGCACTTGGCGCAAAGCCACGCGCCCGACATGGGTGGGCACATGAGGCAGTGAGGAGCAACTTGGATGATGATCTTTGTGGATTTTTCCGGGGACCAAAAAATCGAATTTTTGATTTTGGAAGATTGTTTTCGACGCAGATTTGAACGAGCAATTGCGTGGTATTTTTAAAACAATTTTCTGATCAGACCCTGAGAAGTTATAGCGTTTTAAAGCCAAGGGGGTGTTGATGCGCGTGGCCGACACTGATGCCCGGTCAGTATCGCAACGCGACATGTATACTAGCCGCCGCCCACACGGCTGCACCCCAACCAAATGCACCCGAGCCCCTCGCCAATGTGTTTCCTCACGCGTTCATGGCCATCCCGCCGTTTGGTTGTCTATTCACGCGCGTCGGCGTGTGCGTGATACCTACCCCCGTTTTGGTGCAGTTGTAGGCGACGCCCATCCACGCACCAAGTGCAGCGTGACACCCTAGTCAAAGGTCTTTAAGCTTCGGTTTGAGCCACTCGTCATGCAGGTTTTATAAAACCCTCCGAGATTCCAGGGTTTCATCTCATATACCCTACGTTCAGGTACCCTAGACTTCTGAAGTCTTGAGACTGCCGAGAAGGGACCCCAAACTTATGTGCAGGGGTATATTAAGGATTACTGATATTACTGATGATGAACGAAAGTGCAAAAAAAACCAATTAACCCCTCATCAGCAGTGGTCGCATGGGGTGCCGGAAGCGCTGCCTTGGAGGGGACGACATATACCAGTACCGGAGCAGCGATACTACGGGTACGACGAGCAGTCCTCCCGTGACGCTCGCCGTGTATGCGGGAGCCGGGCTTCAGTATCAGCATGGCAGCGCACAGCGAGGTGCCTGCGGCCGTGGTCCCGCGTACCTACCAGCTGGAGCTGTTAGAGCAGGCGAAGGTGCGTCATCTGGCGGAGCACAATTAAGCGGGCGGGTCGGCGCGCCGAAGAGCCGATATCGATGCGCATCCAGCCAATGCACAGATATGTATATGGCCGGCCGGCCGCGCTTTTCGCCGTGAGCGAGCTTCAGCCGCCGCCTTCATTCCTCAGCCACACCCATCATGCGCTGTGCGAACTATAAAGCCCGCATATCGTGTGCCACTGACTCTGCGTGGGCCCGAAGAAGGGCTGCGTGGTGTAAGCTGCGACTGCCATCGCCAGAGTTTCGTCATACGAGTGGAGTTTACTGATAACCTTCATGTTTAACCCCCCCCCCCCCCCCCCCCACACACACACACACCTTCGGTGGCATGCCATTTGCTTGCAGACCTCAAACACGATCGTGCTGCTGCGCACCGGCGGTGGCAAGACACTGGTGGCGGTGGAGCTGATCAAGCACTACCTCCTCACGACGAGCACCGCGAGCGAGTGCGAGGGCGTGGGCGGGCCGCACATAGTGTTCTTGTGCCCCACCAAAGTGCTGGCTAGCCAGCAGGCGGAGGTGGTGTCGATACACGGGGCCATCAAAGGGGCCGCCAGGCTGCCTGTGCAGGTGTTGACGGCAGAGACAAGGCAAGTTGCGCCGCTTGCGCTGCCGGCTATTCAGCTGTGGCTTCGGATGCCGCTCATAAGGGCCACACGCTAGAGCATGTTTGTGCTGTCATGCTGTGCCATGTGGGATCTTACCATGCTAGGCGATCTCTAAGCCCCAGTCCAGCGCTTCGAACCACTTGCTTGGCTTAGTTGCCGCGGCTCACGTAGTCAAGTATAGTGCTGTGCGCTGCTCTTTTTTTGATGAGGGCAATGCCCTTGTAGGGAGGCATCATCCAGTCATCCACAGGAGCAGCCAAAACTGCCCTGTAGTCACCCCCTGCTTCGAATGCACCCAGGGACGACAACGGGCGCAACGTGGACCTCTGGAGCAATGCGGCGTGGAAGCAGTTCCTGCGGTCGCAGCGCGTGCTTGTGTCCACTCCGGAGTTGGTGCTGCGCGCTCTGAACAAGGGACTGCTGCGCATGAGCAGCGTCGCCCTGATTGTCGTGGACGAGTGCCACCACGCCGTTTCGAAGAAGAAGCTATCCAAGCACCCCGTGGCTACGTCAGCCCCCCCCCCCCCCCCCCCCCCCCCCCTCCCCTTTTGCCACCATTGCAATGTGCTCATACTGACTGCAACATGGCACGCACGTGCGCCATCCCCACAGCTGACGCATGTGTGCTTTTCCGCGTGCCAATGCCGTAGCATTTTCCGCGAGCACTACCACACCGCTGATGCCGCAGTGCGCCCGCGCATCTTGGGCCTGACTGCAAGTGCAGTCCTTGGCAAGACGAAGTCAGAATTCGAGGTCTTGGCTCTCATGGACAAGCTCAAGCAAGCTCTGGATTGCCGCATTTTCACCATCAAAGATACGCTGAGTCTGGATGCAGCGGTGCCAAAGCCCGCGCACGTATGTATCACCTCGGACGTGTGCATTTGTTCCTGGTCAGCCAGATGCTGCCCTTCCTGATGTTGGAACCCATCTGCAGGGTTGACACGACCTGCTGTGGTGCAAAATTGCAGGAGATCATCGAGTATTCGGACACAACATGCCTCGTCGCCGGCCAGCCTAAGAACGCCAAGATCGAACATGCCATCCTGCGCGTCACGCTGTCCGGCCAGCTGTCCAGGCTGCGGCAGATCTACAGGCGCATCGCCGACCCAGGGACTAGGGCCCAGCTGCGAGACGAGCTTGGCTCTGAATGCCTCGAGCCAGCGGCCAGTGATGCGGCCGCGCAGGCTGGTTTTCGTGCGGAGAGCGGGCATGTTGGAGTTGGGCATGTGAAGGAGCTTTGCCGCCAGATTGAGCAGCTGGCGGTGCAGCTCGGCCCGCTGTGTGCCTTGCTCGCGCTCTATGCCTGCTTTGAGCCTGACAGTGACAGCACCAGGTGAGCCGTACACACGCGATGTAGATGCATGCTGTGCCTATGAAGCATCACCGCTAGTACTCAACGCGATGTCTTGCTGACTGCCCAGCTGCCCTGCATGTGCGCGTAATGGCAGCGACCTCGATGGCATTCAGTACAAGCCGTTCCCTACAGGGCAGAGCATCAGCACGATTGGAGTGATCGAGGTAGACAAGCTGTTGGCGTCTGCCACAAGACTCCGGTGCCAGGTGGGCACCAGCGACCTGAGGCCCATGGCATATTGAGCAGGCCATGGATGCCCTGTATCAGCATTGGCATAACGAGACAGGTGCCCACTCTTGAGGCAATGCGCGCTGATACATCCACATGGTTCATTGTGCTGCAACAGAGTGAATTCCCCATTGCCGAGCTCCTGGATGTGTCTTGCTGCATCACGGCTTCGTTAGTGGAGCTTGCGGAGTATGTCTTGGATCTCATTCCGCTGAGCAGCTACGGCAGCCCTGACTACTGGACGGCATTAAGCAGGTACACGTATGTCATACCTGGCTGGTGTGTGTGTGTGTGTGTGTGTGTGTGTGTGTGTGTGTGTGTGTGTGTGTGAGAGAGAGAGAGAGAGAGGAAAAGAGAAGCATGCATGCACATGTGATGTCTGCCCGTGGTTGTGTGGAGGCGGATGTGCATCGTTTCAATTGACCCACTGCCTCGTGTTTGTACAGAGCTTATTGAAATGTGTGGGTTTCTATTAACGTCAGAGCGAAGGCATGTGCAAGTATACAGGTCGCAAAATCGCACCTCTTTGATGCGTGCAAGACGGCGCTAGGTCCGCTCAGCCGGGGTGACGCATTCGAGAAAGCCGTGAACGGAAAGAGGTGACTGCGCCCGTCTGCTCCAAACTGGATTGCCGTAGCCCAGCCCTGAGACTCAGGCAGGTTTCCTCATAGCAGAAGCTATTCGTTCAAACTCACCTACCAGGAGAGTGAAAAAACTGTTGAAACTGCGGCTGTTTCCATGGGTGCAGTGCTGGCTCCAACCTCGTGACGAAGAAGCTGCAGCTGCTGGCGGCCACCTTGCTTGACGAACACAAGCGGAATCCAGAGGGGTCAATCATCTGCTTTGTCGAGATGCGCGTCACATCGACAGCCCTGGCGCAGCTGCTGATGCGGTCCCGCCCCCACGCCCGGTTGGCGCCTAGCTACCTGATCGGCGGCGCGTCGGTGTCAGTCCTGCGGCAGTCACTCAAAGAGCAGCAACGTGTGCTCGCCAACTTTCAAGGTGGCCAATCGAAGCTGCTGATCGCCACCGAGGTGGCTGAGGAGGGACTCGACATCCAGTCCTGCCAGACAGTCATATCTTTTGACCCCCCGAAGCGCCCAAAGGGGTTCATTCAGCGGCGTGGGCGCGCACGAGCCCATGGCGGCAAAATGTACGTGTTCATTGCGGAGTCGGACGACAATGCCAAGGCGACAATGCAGCAGTTTGTTGACACCGAGGACAACATGAACAAGGCTGCCCTGGATGCCTGCGATCCAGATGACGACACCGTGGGCATGGCTGGTCTTGAGCTTGGCGCAGGAAGCGCGGAGCAGCTGCGGGTGGATGCCACCGGAGCTTGTGTCACGCTCAGCTCCGCTGTGACGCTGTTGCATCATTACTGCCAGGTGACCCATCCGCCCGCAGCCGCCCTCAAGAGTGTCTGATGATGAACCCATTCCTGGGCCTAAGCCCTAAAACTCTAAACGCGACATGTGTGGGAAAGTGTATTAAGATGAATTACGCCACAGGTGATGGCCCCAAATGATAATTTTTATGTGGACACTCCGCTGTTCTGGCGGGAGGGCGCCGGGGAGCCATTCAAGGTGTATCTTGGGGTCTGGGCACCCATCAGGTTTGCTCAAGGCCGGCCGTACGCATCCACACGTGAGGCAAAGGCCAGTGCTTCCCTTGCCCTCCTGCGCGCCCTGCACGAGGCGCAGTCCTTAGACGACCACCTGTCGCCGTTCAATCCGCTGTCCAAGCGGTCGTCCACTGTGGACCCGGAGGCGCTGCTCTCCGATTCCCAGTGGGTAACGAAGCGGCTGCAGGGGCGTGATGTTGGTGAGCCCCTAGCGTGTCGCCTTTCCCTCTTACCACCCTCTGCCAATGGGACCTGTAGGATCAAAGAGGATTACTTATGGCCATGTGACCCTGCAGGTGTGTATGGTCGGGAGGATAGAGGAGCAAGCTCCATTGACTGCGCAACGATATCCATTCCCCAAGCCTTGCGAGTATCAGGTATTGAATTCTAGTGATGTATTATATCCGGGCTATGCCTTCGCCTTCTCCTCAGCCTCACGGAATGGCAGGATTAACCGCCGTAAACTTGGTTGACACACCGTCATGTGCATCCCCAGGGCCTGCCAGCATGGCAAGCGTCTCGCTGCACGCCCTGCAGGTCATTCCGGACGATGAGGTTCAAAGACTTCCGCTGTTTGATTCTGAAGGCAGCTTAAATCTGGATGTTGCGGTGGGTGGCAAAGCCAGGCCTCCCTGTCCTGTTGCTCACAGCATCAACGTACAGGTGCCCGTTATACATGAATCACACCATGTGGACATCGTGCCTTGTCCTTACCTAACCTGTCCGCAATCTGTTCGGGGGTAGGTGGTGCGGCACGCCTACGAGTCAATTGAGAGCAAGTCCCTGTGGGCGCCGCAGCCGCTTCCCCCTGATGCGTCGTCAATCAAGCTGTGGTACAGAGGTCGCTATGGGCTCACCGTGAACCTGAAGCATGTCGGACAGCGCGTGATTGCCGAGCAGGAGCTCTTCGCCGCCAGGCTGCATCACCGCAAGCTGTTTGCGCAATGCGGGCAGAGGGCCGAGCCTTCTTCTGCGGCGGACACTGCCGGCGATGGGAAGTGCCGTCCATTCAGAGGGAGGTGTTGTTACATTGTTGCAGAAGGGGGGACATTGGAGCCACCAGAGCAGCACAGCAAGCGCGCCAGGCATTTTCTGGACCACGGCGGGGGCCGGGGCCGGGGCAGCTTCAGCCTGGTGCTGGTGAGGGCAACCCACAGCGGGCATCACTACATCGTGCCTCAAGGATCGCACGCTGAATCGGCGCTCACCTCCAGATCCAACGTACCTGGCAAAGAACCCCCGACGACCTTCATCGAGCTCTACAAGGCGGCGCACAGCATTGACATACAGCGCCCCGACGACCGGTTGCTGCCGGCGTTCGTTACCAAAGCCAAGCCCACTCCACAGGCGATGGACCGGCAAATGTGAGACCGCCCACTGCACAGCGCAACAGGCTGTCGCCGTGCTGATGTTGAGCGGTTGGCATTGCTGTGTCTGATGCGGTTATGAGAGAACGTGAGTCGCCATGCTGCTGACCTGTATTGTTCGCCCTTGGTGGCATGCGTTGTCCAGACGAAGGGACACCGCAGCCCCCTCCGCTCCGACCCCTGAGCTTGCCAGCGCGGGCCGGAGCCGGGTGGTGCACATGGCTCCGGAGCTGATGGAGCCCGTGCTGGACAAGGAGGGGCTGACGCAATGGCACGCTTCCCGACTGCTGCCCTACCTACTGTGGTCACTGGAGCAGCTTCTGGTGGCGCACGAGCTGCGCAATGAGCTGGTGGATACCGCGGTGGCCTCCTCCTCACCTGCGCGCACGGTGTCCAAGTCGGAGGCTGAAGCGATGGTTCCGGGCGTCAATGACATTGTGATGGCCATCACCAGCGCGTCGTGCGCGCGGTCATTCAGCCTCGAGCGCCTGGAGACGCTCGGTGATGCGTTCTTGAAGCTTGAGGTGTCCACTCAGCTATGCGAATCCCATCGAACGCTTAGCGAGGGCGATCTCACGCACATGCGGTCACGGGTAAGCACTGGCCGGCCTCGCCCACATGCATGTAATAGTGGCATGCGATACAGGCGTCTGAGACGCTGCCTTGCCCATGTTGTGGCGGCTCAGATTGTGTCCAACCGGGCGCTAGCTCTGCGCTGTGCCTCGCTCGGCATCGCCAAGTACCTGCGGGTGCAGCCGTTCATGGAGAATGGCCTCTGCACCTGGCAGCCCCCGGAGCCGGGTGCAGGCTCAAACGCTGACTCAGCGAGGGAGCATCTTCGGCCCATGAGGCTCAAGGTTCTGGGGGACATGCTGGAGGCGCTGATTGGGGCGTTTGTCCGGCACGGAGGGCAGGAAGGCGGCCGGGAAGCGGTGCAGCTCCTGGGCGTCCTCCCTGATGGCGGCAGAGCGGGGCAAGCAAGCGCATCGGCGGAACTGCCACGCCCTCGAGCAGGCGGCGAGGCCACGACCTCGGAGCCTTTCCCTTTGCCTCCGTTTGTGGAGTCCAGCCTCCGCCTGGGCGTCCAGGACACCACTCGGCGAGAAGCCGTCTCGGCGCTGTGCGACTTTCCCTTCCGGGACGACGCCTTGGTCCGGGAGGCGATGACGCACTGCTCCAGGCAGTTTGAGCCATCCTACCAGCGCCTGGAGTTTCTCGGGGATGCGGTCCTGGACTACATCGTCACCGACCTGCTGTACAACAGGCAGCCGGAGCTCAGCCCTGGGCAAATGACGCAGCGCCGCCAGGAGCTGGTGCGGAACAGCGCCCTCGCCCGGCGCTGCGTCCAGCTCGGCCTCCACAGCTGGATCCGTCACCTCTCATCCCCTCTGACCGCAGGCATCGCCACAACGGTGAGGAAGGTGGACCAGCTGGGCCAGCGCTGCGCGGGTGAGGGTCCAAAAGAACCGGACGCTGGTGCGACGCTGGCTGGCAGGAGTGTGGGTGCACACGCTTCAGGAGGGGAGGCGGCGCGCATCCCTGGCACCGTGGCGGTGGCGTCCTCCACAACCGGGACCGTGCCGGACTTGTCACTGTGCAAGGTCTGCGCTGATGTTGTGGAAAGCCTGATTGGCGCCATGTACATAGAGGCCAGGACGCGGGAAGACCCCTCTGCCGGCTCACATCCGCACCGAGCTATCGGCAGCAACGGGGGGTCAGCCTCGACAAGCACGCCCGCCCGCAGTGGCCGCCAGGATGCTGCGCTGGCCATGGTGACGAGGTCCGTCCTCGGGCGTGTTTTGGATAAGGCCGACCTGCAGAAGTCAGCTGCATGAGCGAGCTCATGCGCGCATGGTGGCTATGCATGAAGGGTGTTGCTCATGAGTGTTCATGATTGTTTGCTGATGATGGCATGGCGACCAGCCCTGCGCTGAGGACCTCTGTAATCGCCGCGTACATAGTTGCCAATTGTATGGGGAAAGCCCTCCTGCTTGTATGTGCCTCGCACACCGTTGCACAGTATCTCGTGTACAATATAACAGGATGAGGAGGTCCATTTAACTTCTTTTGGGGTTCGATGCTCCGCCGATTGTCTTTCTTTGTGGGCAGCAGCCTCTGAGTAGGCCCCAGCCTCGCTAGTACCAGCATACAGACGGAATGCCAGATGCTGCAGGCCCTGGGTTGATGATCTGCTCCATGGATGCCCCAGGTGCGCTGCCACGCCGTTGTCCGCCGGCAGGCATGCCGCTGCTGCTTCAACTTCAGCCCAGCTGTAGGGGCATCGGGGCTCGGCAGCGCATCCCCTGCGCCTTGTAGGTGGTTGGGTTTTAGGCCATTACATTCATTTGCGAGCTTTGGCAGCGGATGATAGGTCCTCTGTGGCGATTCGACACCGAGGTTCCAAAGTCCTCTCGTCTCATAGCAAATACAAGAAGCCAAACAAGGGACAGTTTCAGTACTGATATTATAATTGATAATAAGTGTATTACATCACCGGGGCATTATATACAGTAATTGCTAATGACTAGTTCACACCCACAGCGAACATAGCCCGGGACAGTGGTCGTCTATGTAATCCAGTAGGTTCTCCTATACCTACTTATACAGTCCTAGGAGTCCTGGTCCTCGTCTGGCAGCAGCTTCTCATTCCAGATCTCCACGGCGTACGCGAAGGTGTTGCCCACTCGGCTGGAGAGTACGAGCGGCTGGTCCTTGATGTACCTTGTGGTGGACAGGGTGGTCACGCCAAGGTCCAGCTCAAATGTGGCCATCGACATGAGATGCTGCCAGAACCCAAAGGTCCACACCTTGCTGCGATCGTAGGTCTGCTGCTCCCAGCTGCCTGATTTGGAAAAGTGCTTTTTCCGCGCAGAGAAGCCTGACGGGAAGTCCGAACCCAGCGGGGAAGTGTCCTCGTAGGGCTCGGCCAGCGGGTCCGGCTCCGAGCCTGGCTCTGATACACACACGGACTGCGCCAGGCCCAGCATGAGGCCGGTCACCCCTGGCCGCGGCTCCTCGGGTCCGGCCAGCGTGTAGCACGGGCTAATCCGCCGCGTCACCGTGACTAGCAGCGACACCAGCCAGCTGCTGGGCGGGTTGCTCAGCGGTCGGCCAAACTCCTGCCCCGCCTTGAGCTCCGAGAAGAGCACATCCCGCCGGAAGCGCCCCTGAACCACGACCTGCAACTGCCGCCGCCGCCCCGCGAACTGCCCCTCCTCCGATGTCGGCAACCCCGCCGCGCGCAGGCAGACCACGCCCTCGAACAGGTCGGACTCGAAGGGGGTGGGCTGCCCCACCCGCATAACGCCTTCCCCAGTCAGCCGCATTCCGCTGCCCGGCTCCGGCCGCAGATACATCGGCCTGTCGGGCCACTGATCCACCCCCGGCAGCTCCGTATCGCCAGCCCCCCCCTCGCTGTCGGCAGGGGCAGTGGCGCACTCCAGGCTCGCCCGCCGCCGCTGGCTCCGTGCCCCGGCTCCCTCATCTGGCGCGCCATCCGCGTCCTCGCCCTCGGCCGGCTCGAGAGCGCGTTTGAGGCTGCCCAGTGACGACGCCAGCCTTCCCAGGGAGGGCTCCCCCATCTTCCGGAGGGGTTTAGATACGGGAGTGGCCGAGAGTTGTTTAGCTGCCTCAGGCCGTGAGGAGGCGGAATTGCCTCTGACGATGCTGAGGATGGACTGGCAATTTGCGCTGATAGTCGCGACCAGTAGATTATGTAGTCGCTAGCCCCGATAAGCAGAGCGCTCGACGACTGCCCACTACTAAACCAAACCTACCGCCAAACCTCTATATATGTACCCCGTGCTGACAACATCTAACTGCGCAAGATATACCTGATATGAGTCTTGGATATAACGATTACCTCCTGAGCCCAGCATCACTGCCCACAAAAACCATCACTGCATACCTGCCCCAGGATATACGATTATTCATCCCGCCTGGTGCTGCGACCGTACCGTACCGTACGACTGAATAAGTCGACGGCGAGTCAGCAACATGCTGGTCGCTATTAATACTGGTACAGCCTTAATAATACACATTCCTGCAGGCCTTATATACAGGAAAAAATAATGCCTCTACAGGTACGCTATTCGTGGTAGACATAAATTCATCTACCTGTACATCATCCATCATGAATGAAAACCGCCGCCGTAATAATACTTTTGGGATTTGTTTTTAACTTTTGGGAATATGCGGGACAGGTACCCGCTAGTAGGCAGTAGCGCTATACTCTCCCTGTACGTCGCGAGCGATATGCTACCGGCATATGCGCGACGTCGTCGGGGATGGAACGAAGGAATATGATAAATTAATCAATTTATTTACATAAGGGCTTTCACAAAAGCGCACTACAAACAGAACTAACAGCAACTATGAAAGGTTGCCAGCAGAGAGTTCCCCCACCCACCGCCGCCTGGGCGGGCCCGACGACCGTCCTCGGCCCTCGGAATCGCGGGCCCTTCCTCCGCCTCCACCCCCGGCTGGGGATGGGGGCGGGGATCGTGCACGGGTGGCGCCTTGGTTGCCTTGGCCCCGCCCGTGCTGCCACTGCCGCGGAGGAGCAGTGTGAGCTGGACACCGGCGTCTTACGTCGTTGCTGGTCCGGTCAAGTCCCTGTTCGCTGTTCTTTGAGCACCCTCTCCCTTCCTGTCCTGTCGGCGCCTCCACATTACATTCGGCCTAGTGCCGCTGTTGGAGTGGCCCGGGATGTTGTGCTGGGAAGGGAGTTCTACGTTCGGCGGAAGGGGACGCGACCGAGCTGGCGGCGGATCTGGCGCTGGGCGGAACAACGTGCGCTGGACACCGGCGTCTTACGTCGTTGCTGGTCCGGTCAAGTCCCTGTTCGCTGTTCTTTGAGCACCCTCTCCCTTCCTGTCCTGTCGGCCCCTCCACATTACATTCGGCCTAGTGCCGCTATTGGAGTGGCCCGGGATGTTGTGCTGGGAAGGGAGTTCTACGTTCGGCGGAAGGGGACACGACCGAGCTGGCGGCGGATCTGGCGCTGGGCGGAACAAAGCGCTGGACACCGGCGTCTTACGTCGTTGCTGGCCCGGTCGGCTCTGCATTCCCTACTCGTTGAGCACTTTCTCCCTTCCTGTCCTGTCGGCGCCTCCACATTACATTCGGCCTAGTGCCGCTATTGGAGTGGCCTGGGATGTTGTGCTGGGGAAGGCGTTCTACGTTTGGCGGAAAAGGACGCGACCGAGCTGGCAGCGCATCTGGCGTTGGGTGGCCTGCCTATGTTGCACGCCCGTGGCGCCCCGTTCTGGGTTGGACCCCCCCCCACTTCCGCTCCTTGCTGCGAGACCTCAACTTCGAAGCTCCTTTCCTGTCGGCGCCTTCACATTACATTCGGCCTAGTGCCGCTATTGGAGTGGCCCGGGATTGTGTGCTAGGGAGAGCGTCCCTACTGCGTGGAGCGGCGGCTGACTGGTGGCGATGCCTGGTCGGAGGCTACCATGGCGGTTCCTGCCTCTGTTGGCCCGTAGCTGGATTTCCTTCTGGATTTCCTTCTGGATTTCTGTGTGGATTTCTTGAATGTTGCGTCTAGCTCATGTAATCAATCAAAGGTTGCCAGCAAAAGAGAGATATAAGCCTGAAACCAAGGTCGAGCAGGAGGACAGGGAGCCAAGAACCAAGAAGGAACCAAGGGAACCACGAAGTCACTTAGCTGCCGGGAACCAAAGGGACCCCCACCCCGGGGTAGGCTATCAGCCGCGGCGAGGACGCTTGCAGCCAATGACCCGGGTCATAGCAACACATGCCGGCGAGCGACGCGACGCAGGCGCAGGAGCACCATCACGTGCCGCACGCGCGGCCGCGACTCCGCCAAGAACGTTGTCTGCATGTGCCATGTTGATGAGCAAGGAGAAACGGCGGCGCCACGCAGACAAGAGCTGACCGATTTTTTGGCCAGTAATACATCAATTGTCTCGAGATAGCGATAAGGGATACATACAGGTATCTCACAGCGACTGGCGGATGGCGATCTAAGGATGATATATTACTCACTCGTCGCAAACCCATCGTCGCAGTGTGCTATCGACACATCGAGGTTTGATCTCGGGATGAGCCCGCTATAATCCTTTTATGTTTTTGCGTGTTGGCGCAGGCAGATGAGGTCAAGTGCGGGGCGGCCAACGGCCAACGTGACTCGGCCGGGGCGCGATTTTATCGTGGCCTTACTGTTCAATATTCAGTTTTACCTCACAACTATTCTGTTTAATGTCCTTACTAATTTTCCTTATTTATTTCGCACCGTATGTAGTCGTTGCTGAACCAGCAGGGTTGACGAATTATATCCGCGTATACGAATTGTACGACGCGAATCAGAATGACACCACCGCACCAGTACGGACGATGTACGGGATATTGGCACATATATAGTTACATGAGCTACGGGTAGCATTTATATTGGCATGTATGGTACATAGCCAATATATAGTCGCTACCCTGAGATGCTGCTGGCGGTGCGGGTTTGGTTAATACAAGGATACCAAGGGGCTCATGTAATTACATGAGCTAGCAGCAGAAGGCGATATCGTAATCATACCAAGGGGCTAGTCGTGGGTAGTTGGTGCGGTGGAGTTGTAAAGTCGCTGCCGCCCTCTGCCTTGTCGAAAGATACATAGCACAGCACACCCGTGCTGCCCAACCCGCCCCACGGGTTTGCCCACCCAGGTGGCCTGGGCCGAATCAGCTGCGGCGCTAACAGCCGGGCGGTGCCGGTGCGCGGGCTGCGGCACAGAGTGGCAGGCTGCGAGCACTGCGAGTGGCGTCGCGTCGGTTCGTCGTCGCCTGGCTGCACTCGCACGCGCTCCTCCTACTCGGCGCGCCCTCGCCCGTCGGAGGAGAAACGGGGCACTGACCGGAAGCTCGTCGGCGAGAGGTGGTGGTTCCAGCGCCTAAGCCTTGGTGGATTCATGCCCGGTGCCGCTCACCGCCGGCGGAAGGGGAGGCGGGGAAAGGCGGCCGGCCGCGGGGGTAAGCCGGGCGGGGGGCGCGAGGGCGGCGCGGGGCGACGGTACTCTCCCCGCGAGCAGGAGACGATAGAGGCCGTGGAGAGGCTGCTCTCTGCAGAAACGGTACGAGCTTGGATCTCAAGCGTTGGAGGGGGTACCCGTCTATCAGAGAGCGAGCGGGGTGGTAGAACGTACTCGCTACTCATGTGTGTGTGGGGGGGGGCGGGGGGGGGGGGGTGCGGCGTGCAAAATGGATCGCAGCCACAGCGATGCCGCCATACTGGCCTATTGGGACGCTGCAACCGCTCTGACATGCATGTATCGGCCACCTGCAGCTGGATATCGTCGAGCTGCGGAAATGTGCTGCGGCGAGGGGGCTGGTGAATAGAGAGGTCCGTTCCCCCCTCCCCACATAGGTTGCGGCGCACCATCCGGCCCAGTCCGTGACGCAACTGCGAGACAGTGGCAACGTCCTGACATGCTGACCTTTTGCTTTACAGCTTCGGAGGCGGGTGTGGCCAATCCTGCTTGAGGTGGATATCAACCACTTTGACTACAGCGCATACCGGGCGGAGGCCACAGGTGGGGTAACCCTGCCGGGCACACACCGCTGCCTGCTGATGGGGCGGCTCATTTGAGCGCCGGGTCCACTGCGCAGGGGAGCACCGCGACAGCCGCGTGGTGGAAGTGGACGTTATCCGGTCGCTGTGGAACTTTACACAGAACTGGTCCGACGCCAGGCGGGATGGCAAGCGGGAGTCCCTGAAGCGCCTGCTCAATGGGGCCGTCTGTAGCCAGGAGGGTGAGGGCGCCCTCCTCCCATGTTCCATTTCCCTGCCGCCGCCTGCCCTGCTGGCTTCGCGACACACACCCATCTGATGCCCGCCTGACTGGATGCCTGCGCAGGGGTGTACTACTACCAGGGGCTGCACGATATCGCGTCTGTGCTGCTGCTCACGCTTGGCGAGGAGCTGGCTTATGCGGCGCTGCGAACGCTGACAACAGCGCACTTGCGGGACTTCACCCGGTGAGGGCACAGCCCCCTCGAGACTGCTGCGCTGCAAGTGCGCGCAGGGTGGGTATGTCTTGGGACTGGGGAGACGGACGGGGAACGTGGAGCATGCGCAGCCATCATAGCCATGGCCACGTGACAACCATTATGGGAGCACCCCATGACAACACCGAATTGCATCATAATATGTGTGCTAGGCAACTTTGCACAGCGCATAAAGCGACCCCCCCCCCCCCCCCCCCCCCCCCCTTGTGTGGGTGCCTCTGTGTGCGGCACTGATGGAGGTCCTCGTGGGTACATTACCGCAGGCCCAATCTGGAGCCGGTGAATGAGATTTTGCGGTTGCTGCGTCCCCTCCTGTACATGGTGAGCAGCCCACCCCCTGCCTCATGTGGTTCCAGCCTGCATCTAAATCCATGATGCACCGTCCGCAGCTAACTGCTCCCCCCCCCCCCCCCTCTTTTCCTGCCCCCAGCATGACCGAGAGCTGTACCGATTCATTGAGCGCTGCGAGGAGCTTGAACAAATAAACATGGGCATGAGCCGGGATGAGCGCCGGCTGAACCGGACGCCGCCCTACTACGCCATCAGCTGGGTCATCACCTGGTTCTCGCACAGCATCGACTCCCTGGCAGCCGCGTGCCGGCTGTTCGACCTCTTCTTCTCCGCTCACCCGCTGATGCCGCTGTACGTGGCGGTTGTCGCGCTCGCCAAGTACCGCAAGCAGATCCTGCTGTGCGATGTGGACGACTTTCCGGGGGTGCACACCACCCTGAAGAACATGGACATCCTGAGCCACGCCACGCTGGACGAGCTGTGTGCAGGCGCGGCAGTGCTCTTTCAAAAGTACCCGCCCTCAATTGTGCGACGTGCTGCCAAACGGGATGGTGTCCTGATCTCACGGTGAAGACCCCTCCCCCTTTCCTCCCTTCCCCCATTCTTCCCTTTCTTTCCAGCCAATCAGCATTTCATATGGCAACGCCCACACTCAGCTACCTGACAGTTCATGTGTGTCTGACTGGCCACAAGGTCGGTAACCATCGCTCTACCGGACCGCACCCACGGGACCATCTGGGACCTGCCAGACAAGCAGCAGGACATCTTGTTTTCGGAGCGGCTGCGGTCAGCTGTGCTTGCGGCCATCCCAGATGCGCGCACCACCGTTGCAGCGCTCTCCATCCTGGGACTCACAGCGCTGTCCATGTATCAGGTTGCCCTGCGCAAGACGCACTGAGGTAGACGCTGCAGTTGGCGTTCCAGCAGCTTGTACCCTGCATGGTATATTGAAATAATGTTGACAGCCTGTCTTATCTGTGCATAATGAAATGTGCAGCCCTACAATCCACACGTGATATTTGCTGGGATCCGCATTTTACATATCACACCATAAACATGGGCATGTTGCAATGCCACGCTTGGGCATGTCGCGCATGGGGTTAGGATTCCCTGTAGCTGGCAGTAGCTGTGGGATCAGAATCAGCCTCATGTGTCGTTACAGAGTAAATTTTAGGACAGTCCGTTGCACAGCGACTATCATGGACCAGTACAATCAGAAATGTTCAGCCAGCCTCCTGGGCAGTATCCCAGGGCGCTTCGTTGTCTGGAGGTTTCTCCACCCCGACCGCGCAGAGGCTGGAGCCACCTCCGCACGCGTAGCGCCTATATCGTAAATTTTGGAAAGCATCAACTATGGTAATTATACTATGCACGCACTGCTTAATTCTTGCCGCTGAAGCCCAGGCCATTCTCCTCCGCGTACCTGGGAGATCGGGCAACGTGATGTCACTCCTTATGCCCTTTGACTTGGGGGATTAGAAGCGGTATAGGTGGCTTTGCACAGATGCCAAGCAACACTAGTGCGTATAGGCAAGGCAAAGCAGCAGCAGCAGCAGCAGGAGCAGCAGCAGCGCACCTCTCCATGAACCTCATGAAGCGGTCCCAATCGTATGTGCTCTTCATAACGTATTTGCACTCAATAGCGGAAGGCTTGCCTGATGGAAGTGGACAGGTCTGGTCAGTGAACTACTCGTACCAAGTAAAAGCAGGAATGCTAGGGACAGGGGTGTGCAAGCAGGTCTGCTGGAGGCAGAGAAATATTGCCGCAGACGAATCGCTCAATCGGGGCTTTGGCTCCCTTTCGTAGGGTAGGGCAGAGGGATGGCTCACCGTTCACGAATTTGGCATTGACGTCGGTGGTGGCAATGGTACCCTCGTCGTCGTTCATGTACAGGCCCGTGATCTCGCCCAGCTCATTGCCGGCCTCGAAGACCGAGGGCTGCGAGAAGATGAAGCTGGCCGTGCCCTGGCCGCCATCGCGAGAGCGCGTAAGTTTCACGTCGGGCACGCACGGCTCCTTGATGCCCTTGATGAATTCCATGGAAACGGCCATGCAGGTCACGCTACGCGCATCCCGGCGCGTAGAGAGTCCTGTTGCGGGGCGTCCGGCAGCGCGGTGAGGCGAGTAGAGGCAAAGCAATGCCAACCGGCGTCTACCTAGTGCCTACACTTATACGAGGGATGGAGCCGCAGCCTCTCGTGTTGGCTGCCTGTTGTCGGCACCAGCCGAATGGCAAGCACGCGCGCTGAGAGACTTCATTCGGTAGAAGCTGCCGTTACCCAGCTAGGTTGCGCAGGAGAGAAGGCGCTTGGTCGAGGCAAGAGCAGCGGGGAACAGGGCTGTCACGGGGCGAGTGAGGTGCGGGACTCACCGCGGGCGGCGCGGACGGTTGCGCGGCGGGCTCCACCGACCACGATGGCCCGCGGCTGAGCAGTACGTCCGAGGGTGGCGAAGGAAGACATAACGGCGTTGATGGTGGATAGGATGGGGGGATGAGAGAGGTTTAACTGTATGTGACCTGTAACGTGCAAGGCGGCGGATATCTAGGGTATGCCAGAAGAGATTATCGCTATGTTCACAAATAGGTGACACCTTTTGGGCGGTTGTCGGAGTTTGAACTTTTTGGTTACAGGGAGAGCGTCCGGAGAATGCACGCAAAGTACTGGGGGAGGTTGTCGGAGTCGCTAGCTCGTCGCCTGGCTCGTCGCCAGTACTTTGCGTGCATTCTCCGGACGCTCTCCCTGTAACCAAAAAGTTCGTCGCCTGGCTGGCCCGGGCTTCGCGGCGGCTGTGTACCGCACCCGACGCCCTCTGCCGGCGCGCTGCGTGGCATGCGACACGCTGGAGGAACCTAGGCGCCGATCTGTCGGATAGGGGACATCGTGGCGGCGCAGCGTCGCTACAACGCTGTGTACGTGTACATCCGTCCATCTGGGAATTTCGTAATAATTCCGGTACATAGAACTATACACTACTCTCGGAGTTTCGACGTCTCCGCGAAAGTTTCGTGCGCGCGCGCCTGCTCCTGCTGGGCCGGAACGACGACGACGGCTGATGCGAGCTGCGATAGCCCACGCAGCTAGGCGGAGCGCGGCGCTCAAGTGGTGTTCGCTCGGAACAGTGCAGCAGGTGCGCGGGATATGGCGAGTACGTTCTAGCTGCGGACTGCCTGCTGCCAGCGAGGAACCCACCTATCCAGGGTTTAGACGTGACCGAACACGACTGACGGACTGACAGGCCTCGCGTGGTCATTCGCTCAGACGGTCACAGCGTTCGAAGACAACAGCCCGTGACGTCATGCTGCACAAGGAACGACGCGCCGGGGAACCCCCAGCCCCCCTTGCGACTCCACAGCACGAGCCCTCTCGAGAGGTGCACTGCATGGACGCTTTGGAGTATATCGCAAACGTGTCGAATTTGCCGTGCGTGGTGACGTCGTTTCCCGACATCACCGAGAGCGAGAACCTGGCGCAGTGGGGGGGAGTAAACGAGTATAAAAGGTACATGCTGACCACTGCGAGCCGCTCCCTTGAGGCAGCGCGTGCTTTTCCTGCAGGAACTAAAGGTTCTTGGCTCATACCGGCTGCTCTGCAGATGGTTTGTCGACACCTGCAAGCACATATTGGTGCGGTTGCGGCCAAACTGCGCCGCTGTTTTCTACGTGACGGATGCGCAGGTGATGTCGAAGGTGAAGGGGCAGACTAGCGTTTGCAGAAGCTACATAGATAAGAGCTTCCTCTGCTCCACAGCGGCTGCAGGTAGATTGCATCCTGCGTCCCAACGCACACACCTGTGCGATGCGGTTTGCCATGATAACGTTGCTATTGAGGATAGGGAGCGGAGCAATGATGATTGCCCATCTCGTGTTCTCAAATGCGAAAGAGGTCGGGGCGCAGATGCTTTGGCACAAGATCGCCTTGCGCAGTGAGGTGGGCTGCTGCGCAAACTAGCTGCGTGCTGCTCAGCGTGTGGTTGCGGATGAGGCGCGCAGTCACCGTGGGCTGAGCGCCATCACTGTGTCGATGGGGCCCCTCTGTCACATCAGGTGGGGAGGGTGCGGCTGGGCTCCCCAGGGTACACACACATGGTATGTTACATGGGGCCACAGACCGCCGTCCCGGAGTACAACGTTGCTGGCAGCTATGCCTGCCCGGTGAGCGCCTCTGATCGCACCCACACGGTCTGCGCGTCTACCCCACGATGATCCTCCGTGACGGGCACGCAACTGCTTGTTGGAACCGCACTGCTACATTCATTTCACAGGCATTCCATAAAGATACAGTGATTGTCCTGCAGGACGTAATCGACCGCGGGGAGGTGTCCTGGTCCAAGGCCAGCGGAGTGCAGGTGTGGGCTGCTCTGGCCCCAGATTCCAGCTTCTGTACGCATGCCCTTCTCACAGCAAGCAGGACTCCCTCTTCAGGGGTTCACGTACGAGAGGGAACCCTAAAAAAGCGCCTAGCCGGTATCTGCCCACTCCCTGCTCCACAGGCGACCTACGCCGTGGTGCGGTGGCTCAAGGAGGCCCTCGGAGCGACGGAGATATGCGATCCATTCTGTGGGGAGGGCACTGCTCTCGCTGCAGCAAATTTGCTGGGTGGGGCGCATCACTCCCAGGCAGACAGGCAGTTGCAGGGTTGGCGGAGGGTCGCGGTGCTGGTCGGATGGGGTGAAGGGGTGTATCGGGTGAGGGGGAGGGGAGGGGGGGGGGGGGGGGGGGGGGCATCAGGCTGCAGTTTTAGTCACATCGCACTCCCGTTGCAGACTGACAGAGCTCCCCGCGGGCGGGATGCTGCCCAGGACTGGCTGCTGTTGGCGTTGAGAGCAGCCCCAAGCGGTGCAAGTACGTGCCCTGTTGGGGCGGCTGCCGTTTCTGTGGCTCAATATGGCACAGGTTTGCCCGCAACATATGCTAACATCGCAGCCGGATGCGTCGCAGGCGGGCGAGACTGCTGGTGCTCCGTTGGAAGGACAAGAAGCTAACCCCCCTCAAGCACAAACACGAGCTGGAGAGCGCTGTGGCCTCTGAATGTGCTGAGCCACAGGATGCGGTGGCGTGGCGAACCAACAGTGCCGAGTCTGCCCCGCCGCACCTTATTCCAGAAGCAACTGGGCCTGAACCCGTGCTTGTCTCTGCTGGAGCAGAAGAAGAAATTGGCTCGGAAAAAGTCCTCTGTCAGCCTCTCGGCCATTAGCTGCAACACACCATAGTGACCGTGAAGGACACACACAGGCCCAGCCTGCTGCTTTGAGGGGGTGTGGGGTGCTGGCGGTAGTGGTCAGTTGCAGTGGTGGCACAGCCTACACCCAACCAGCTAACTACGGGTCCGGGCTTCACACCATTGTTGACTTTCAGGGACACACTGGCAAGGTGCGCTGAGGCTGTGAAGCTCGCCAGTTGATTCCGCCCCTATCCTCTTTGGAGACCGTTTATTGCTGCCGTTCTATCCCATATCGGTGTCACCATCTAAGCCAAGTTCTGTCTGTGCGTCTGCAACTCCTAGTCTCAGCAGACAATCCCCGCCCGCCCCCCCCCCCCCCCCCCCCCTCCCTCCCCTCTGCCGTTGCGGCGGCCGGGAGGAGCTCTCGCTACCGTCGTTGCTCCCAGCACTATTCCTTTACCAGCAGGAATTCAGGATTCCGACATCTGCTGCGGGCGATCGCCGTTAAAGCTGTCGGGCGTGTGCAGACGAGAGGGATTACACACCTGCTGGTGGGCGACCGATCCCATCAACGAACGCTCGGTGCATCAGCTGTGCCGTGCAACGCCCTGCGCTGGTGCGGTTAGTCGGGGATTGTCAGCACAGGCGGTCGCGGAGGGGGCGGGGGATATTGCCAGGGGTGTGCGTCGTACGTGTCCATTCTTTTTAATGTCTCGACCTCGCGTACCACGTATGATTATTTTGAATAACTCGCGAAGCGTATCACTCGGATAGTGGTTCGGCACGAATCATCGGACTATATCCCAACTGCTGCTCCATCCCGCGATGGGGCTCACAACAACTGCAGTTCCGTGTCGGTGTAGGGAGTGGTGACACCTACTCTTGACATGCTCATGTGACCGCGTAATGGTTTTTTAACCCGTGACCGTGACCAGAGGACGCGCTCGACAATGCGACACGACGTTTGACACGGTCTCGTCCAGCCGACAGATACTCTGCCTTCCTTGCTGGGACGTCGTATGTTGGTACGGCGAGTAGTGCCGACAGGACGCATGTTTTCATCGAGCGCGCAGGCGAGGCGATCATGACGGCGCTGTTGTGTCGACGATAACCGGGTTTATTTCACACTGGTACTACCCGGTGAGCGTCATGCTCACTCGTCACTCATGTCAAAGTATCGACAGGGTTTTGGTGCTGCCCTACCCCCTGGTCCGTGTGTTTGTATCCATCATCATTTCTGCCTTATTAGCTGCCATGTCAGGCAGGGCAGGTGGACAAACGTCAAATGTTGACCCGATTGCTGTCAAATCCTGTGGCGCGTCGCCGGCATTTACTAGTTGACACCCAATGAACAGGCAGCATGCTGGTGACTGGAGTTGGTAACGCCTCGGGACCAGCAGCACCTGTACGGCAGCCTTTCTTATCTGGAGACTACATGCAGCGCGACAGTGGGGAATCCGGAAATAGAGTCCGACACTGTATTTACTCGAGAGGAGGGTTTTTAGGATCTACAGCAGTCATGCATTTTTCTATAATACAGCTTGGGCGAGTGTCAAGCAGCAGCTTGAAGAAGCTCTTTTGGGAAATAAAAAGTGGAGTTTTCCAGCGGCGTTTCGTTATATTAGTATTTCGAAACAACAGGCAGGGTACCAAAGATGTATTAAACTTATCCTCAGCTGCATTTGCTGGCGCCAGTTTAGAATATAAAATAAAGTGATGGCGACAGATGATTTCAAAGCGCAAGCGCTGCGCCAAAATGTCTCAATCGGTGCCAATAGGGTTCAGAGCTCCTCGTGATTGGAGGAAAGTCTGGACCATTATCCACGCAGCAGGAGGAGCGCAGAAGACTATATCCAGCGTCATCCCCGTGGCGATAAATGTCGACGTCTAGATACTCACCTCTGAGAGCAGCTGCCTCAAGCAGGAGATCGCCAACCCCTGGGTATTGCATGCTCTGAAGGACCCGTCCAAGGATGTCAATGCTGCCACTTACCCCGCGATCTACATCCCTCGAGCCAACATGCTCTGGATGCTCTCTGAAACGCAGGGACACCTTGGCTGCGGTCCGCCTGTACCACGCAGACAAGTTGTCAACCTCGCTGAAGCCGCCCCTGACCGTCCGGAAACATACCTCGAGCAAGCGGACGCTGTCCTACCAAGCGAGCCAGGCGGCCAGGAAAGTGTCGCGGGCCCTACGAGAGAGCGACGCTTGCCACACATTGGAGGTGCCGGGGCAGCCATTGCAGAGGTGCGCCGGGTGCAAGGCGGTCGAATACTGCTCTTCCAAGAGCCAGAAGCCGTCGCTAGACTGGAAGACCGGCCACAAACTGGCATGCAACGCGATGGCAGCAGCTGGGAAGAAGTGAGCATGGGCGTCCTTGTGCCTGTACTAGCAGGGACATCACGCGTAGCTGAAGTGCACTCTGAAGTGAAGACTCCCCAGTTTTGGTTCGTAAAGTGCGGATGACCGCTCACTGACGGCATGCGCCCTCATCAGTAGGGATTGTTGTGGTGGCAGTGCTGATGCCGGAGCACGCATGTACATACTATAATATCTGCGTCTGAAAACGTCTTACCAACAAAGTGTGCCACAACCACAACTGGGTCTCAATACCGTCGTGCGGTAAACATCGTACACTCCTACCTGATGAGACGGCCTAGGCAAACTGGGACCAGCCCGCCTATCTGCACGTCAGTCATTTCCTAGGACCGCATTCAATGTTTAGCTGTACCTCAACCGAATTAAATGGAGTTAACAACAGCGGTAATTACGACGGAATGAGCGCGACGCCGCATTGATATTGATAATAGTTTGCAGTTGCTGCAGGGCAGCGTCCGTTTTCTTCTCCTGGCGACCACCCAGTCGCTGCTGTTTGAAAATACTATTGAAAATACGAATACTTGTGTTGAAATACTTTTAAAATGCGTTTTGGCTTATTTTTAAAATACAGTGTCAAAGGACAGTTTTTGTGTGTATCATCCAATGCCAGCAGCTGGAAAACACTCGCAAGAATGAGCCAGCCCGAATGCGCGGAGAGACTGATATCCCTCTGCCACATGTGCATGAAAGATGTATGTTGCCATTGCGGTCACGGTAGACGCCGCCTCCACCCGGGCCTGGATGTGCTCACTGCCGAGGCTGAGACAACATTCTGCGAAGAGTGTGGACGTGCTAGCGTCTGGGCGGGCGCCAAGTCAAACACTGTCATAGATAATTCGGCGCCATGGCGGCTCATGCGACCGGCGAGATCATGAGCGGTTCTGCATTGATCCCAGGCATCGGCAGAGCGCTTTCGCAGCAGCCTGCTACGGTTCTGGCGCCGCAGCCCCCGCCCCCGCCCCCGCCAGCAGCGCGTCCACAGCTGCCGCGTCCTCAGCTGCCGTGTCCCCCGGCGCATCGCCCTCCTCCCCGCTGCCCTCCTCCACTACCACCTCCTCCTCGCCCCCAGGCGCCCCGCCCGCGGTTTTTTTCCGCCGCCGCACCACTTTCTTCTTCTTTGACTTGACGTTACGGGAGATCATCATCTCCGCAAACGCCTTCGCGGTGGCCCGGTCCAGGCGGCTGGTCATGCGGAAGGCCTTGATGTTCTTCCGCTCCTCCAGCGCCGCCATCATCAGCTGCGCCCCGGTGTTGCCGATGTGATTCATGCTAAAGTCCACCTGCAGGCGGGACATCCAATCAC
This sequence comes from Tetraselmis striata, assembly GCA_006384855.1. NCBI lineage: Eukaryota > Viridiplantae > Chlorophyta > Chlorodendrophyceae > Chlorodendrales > Chlorodendraceae > Tetraselmis > Tetraselmis striata. Next base: position 51,573 of record VCJN01000631.1, on the reverse strand, counting down.
GCAGCAACGCCCTCTCAGCCTTGCCTCCCCCGTCTTGCTCTAACACCCCGCATGACTCCCTTAGTGCAGATCAAATGCATCGGACTCCAATGACCCACTGGATTGGCACCATGCTGAGCGCTTTGACATAGCGACCGTGCCTCTTCGCATCCCAGTGATGAGCGATCATGTCGCAATGATGCCGCAATGTGGATGCCTTGCTGAGCAAGAAACGTTTTGACTTCAACTGGAAGTTTAACTATGGACGCCGCAGCTTTCGAAACGACGAGATGGTGATCGCTGGCGAAGCCTGAGCCACCGAGTGTGTGTCGTGTGTATAATTGGGGAGGGGAACTATATTTGCTGGGCGATGCCCACCTTGAACATGACAGGGTGCATCAGCAGCGCGTTGCGGAAGCTCTCCAGGCCAGGCAGATCGTCGTCGCTGACGCCGATGTCCGCCAGGTTGATCGCGGTCAGCGTGCTGTTGAGGCAGATGCCCTCTGATACGGTGGTCAGGCCGCCCCCTCCTAGCGGATTCCCCTGCAGGGCAGTGGCAGCCACGTTAGACACCGTCTGCTGTTGTGTTGCATGCCTCATCTGGGCACACTCTCAGGCCCGCGCCTATGAACGCGTGATGCACCGGTATGCGCGGCATTCTTACCTGCAGGTTGACATGCTGCAGCCGCAGCGCTGACGCGTCCTTGTCAAACGCCTCAGGAGCGGTTCGCAGGATCTGCACCAGCGAGGGAGCGCTTGCCTCGTCAATGCCGCAGTGGGCAAGGCTGATCTGCTTCAGGGAGTGGCACCTGGACAGAAAGCGGGGGTGGGGGGGGGGGGGGGGGGGGCGCTCAGGGGATGCGATCAATATGCTAGCACGACCACGGGGCTAGCCATCACGCTAAGGATGCCACGTCCTGCATGCCGGCAATCCACCATACTCCGTCGCAAATACCTCCTACCTGGCAATCCCCCGGCACAGCAGCTCCAGCACGCGCCCGCTCAGCAGATTGTGGTCCAGCACCAGAATGCGCAGCCGCAGGCCCTTGGTGCCAAGCGTATTCCCCAGCCGCTCCACCGCGCTCTCGTTCCAGCGGCACGCCAGCGGGGCGCCCACCTCCCCCTGGAAGCGGTACGCCTCCAGCGCGCCGCCAGCCGCGCTGTGCACGCTGCCCTCGCCGTCCGTCACGTCCACATAATCCTCGCTGTCCGGCAGCTGGACGTCCGGCGCCACGACAAGCGGCACGTCGTTGAAAAAGAGGCTGGGCAGCGCCGCACCTGGGCCCTGCACTGCTGAGCCGGCGGCGATGCCGGTTGAGCGCAGGGACGCCGACATGCCAGGCCTGATGGGGCGACACGCCGGTCCTCAGTGCCGATCGATGAGAGTAATTTACAGCCAGGCCAGACACATGCAATGCTGTGGCGAAGGGGACGCACCACTCAGCGGGCGGGACGCTGTTGCCGTCGCACGTTATCTCCAGATGAATGGGGTTAGAGCCCTTATACCACCGGTTCCCGCATGACTGAGGACCATTGCGCAGGCAGCGCCTCAGCGGCATTGCGCGTGGCGCCGCATGCGTGCGCATGTGATGGGGTCTGGTGGTGGTTTGGGGGAGCTGCAGGAGCGCACCTGGAGCAGGTCCGCCAGCGCCAGCAGGCCCTCATCCCCCACGTGCGCCCCCCAGAAGCAGACGTTCTTGACCTTGTTGTAGCCGGCCAGCAGGTCGAACGCCATGGCTGCAAAGCTCGGAGTCACGGCGGGTCCCTGAAAAATCAACTATCATGCAGGGCAGGAGAAGGCAAGCATGCTGAGAGCATTTCTAACGGCTAGGGGAGGGGGGCACAAGGAAGCGGGACATGCCAGCACAGCCAGTCACGCCGTGAGTGGTGCGGCACAGGCGCATCTACCCCACCTTCTGCAGCGACTTGAACGCCTCTATCTTCTCCTCGATGATGGCCAGCACTGCCTTCTGGTTGGGCTCCTTCCACTCCAGGCCGTGCTCATGGCAGCACGACTTGAAGTGCATCTTCAGCGCCTCCAGCTCATGCTGGATAGTGACTGCAGGGCGATGGCGCCGTCTCATTGAGCACCCTAAACATGCGCGCGGTGACGCACTGCCGAAGAGGCCAGCGAACATGCGAAGCGGAAAGCACATGGACATGCGTTCATTTGGGATGGCACATGTGCATGCGTCATGTGCCCAGAGGAGGCACCCACGCTGCTTCGTGCTCGGCCCCTTTTTGGGCCCCATCCTGCGGACCTATCACGAGCCTCCGCACGCAGCGGCCGCGATGCTGCGCTCCTCGTGCGGCCAGGGACGGTGTCGGCGCAACAACGGAATAAACTCGATGTCGACCCGCTGTTGCGAGGACTTGGGGCCGGCTGGGCGCCGCTTCCAGCCTTCGCGGCGGCACGATATAATATACCTGCAATAATTGTGAGGTCCAAAGCACAACTTCGCTGCGTGCGGCTCTGCTTTTAGGAAGCACCGCGGCTTGCACCTTCGCCGCCGCGATGAGCATGCGCCAGACGTGCGCGGATCCTGTTTGTCGCGGGATGACTCGGGCGGATTCGCGCCCGCCCCGCCGGTGAGAGCGATGAGGACGACGCTGAATGCCGCGGCCCATGCTGTATTTATCTGCGCCAGCACAAACAGACTGGCCGCTATGTAGTAGTCGTCATTTGTAGTCCTCATTCGCCCCTTTCACGATATGATATCGAGAAATAATCAGTACGACAAATATTCTTGATGATGATAGCCCAATCATTGCGGCAAACTATCATACGGGTACGCGCGAGGAAAAAATGATCATTGCGGACAGGCGGAAGATTACGAGCAGGTAATTTTTAACAAGGGCAATACAGGCTAATTTCGAGATGGTCCGGTTCACTACTAGTTTCGGTTTAGCAATAACACCGCGCGGGAAACGATGCCTCACGCGTAGTAAAAGTAAAGTAAAGTTCGCCCCGGGACATCGGAAGAAGCCGCCCCAGCACTTGACCTCGTGCGCCAACTGCAGTCGTAGGTCTGGCATAGCCCATAGACCATTGCCTCATTCGAACCCCGAAGGGCTAATGCATCAACCGAGGAAACCCGGGACACGCCGGGCCGATACTGCCGAAATACATCGGCCAGGAATCGAACCCGGTACCTCTCGTACACGAGACGACCGCTCTACCGAGCGGACAAGGGATGTACCTTGTGGTACCTTGTACCTTGTACCTCACGCGTAGTATTTGCCAACATCCGTCGAAATCACGAATTCTGCGTAGTGGCCGGTCTTTGGGCTCATGAGGATGGGGGCGGAGCATAAGGCATGTTCGATGGCATTGAAAGCGACGTGTTGGCGTCCGCCCCATTCAATTTGACTTTTTGCGTGTTATATCATATCAGGGAGCAGCCATGTGAGAATATCGGTGTATGTAGTGACGGTTAGAAAATTGCAACATCCTAGAAATTGTTGTGTTTGTTGTGCGCTTAGAGGCCCCCAACTTTTACATCTTTGGCATTATTGTCGGAGAGGCGGAGACCAGTTTTATTGACCAGGCACACGGCCGAGGTATTTAAATTCATTTATCATTTTTGCTATAAAAGAACATTATTTCGCGCGGTAAACGAAGCAAGGTCGCGTATGTCATGTTGTGTCAGTAAGTCAAGGGTGAGATCGAGGTGCTGCAAATGTTCGTCAAGGGAGTTGCTAAATGTGAGGACGCGTCCCGAGGGTTAAAATATATATATTTGTGCGGTTTGAAAACATGCCGGTTCATCCAACGTTAGTTGGAAAGGCGAAAGGGCGTTTTACAAACCGAACGGAATAACGACCAATTTAGATTGCCCAACTTGGAATGTTGAGTCTTTGATGCGGAGCTGGTGACATCCCTGGGCAAGTTCGAGGGCATACATACACCGGCTCCGGAGAGCATATTTAAAAGCTGGTCTTTCGAATTCGGGGCCGAGAATTCTTTGTTTATTGTACATTTATTACTTGGCGGTAGTCGATACACATTCGTAAATGACCGTTGCCCTTTATGGCAGCGCAAAAATGGCAGGTGCAACGAAGGGCGAGAAAGATTCATGATTATTTTGTGAATAAAGCCTTTGTCTAAGAGGTTGCTAGGCTGTTTAACTCGCCTAATTCAGCAGGTGAGAGCCGATAAACTTTGCCGGGTGGTGCGTTGGCGTCGGGCGGGTACGAGTGGGATTTCCATGTAAGCCATGGCGAGAGCGGGGACGAAAAAAGGCCAGGGGTTGAACCGATTAATTTGTTTCAGCACGATCGATTGGATCTTTTATTATCATTGTAGATTCAGGGGGTTGATTGATGATAATGGAGGATTGGAGGCTATGTTAGCGTTTATTGCATCGGTTGTTGTATAGGTTCAATAGCGTCGTTCTCCTTCCATTCAGTATCGCGTACTCAAAAGGATATAATAATATCGGGATCCTTACGCGTTGTCTCGCGGGCAATGGCATTGGCGTGTACGATATCCACATTTGATTCCCTAGGCTCATTAGGGCAGGTGACTGAGTGGCCGTGAGGGAAGGTACGTTTCCCCAAAATGTCCAAGTTGTGATCTTAAAGAATCGATGAACCGAGGACACATGACCGAGGAGCAGCGAGTGAATAAGTGCGGCCGTCGTCCATAACAACACGAATTGTATTGATTAAGGGGGTGGTGCGAAGTTTGTGTAGTCGGACATAGCAATCGTTAATGTAAAGCACTTACACCACTATCTAACAACATAGTACTAGCGGGTTCCGGGAAATAGGAGTTAATATGAGTGCTTGATGGGTTTTTGGATTCAGGTCATTCTCAGTGACGGACGTAACGAAGGCTTTATCGGTTTCAAAGCGGGGCTGTGGAACTTCTTTTTGGGTGTGTATGGAAGGCGATGCATGACGTGCCAACCGACAAGTTCTCGTGCGACGTACGTGGAGCAGAATCAAACTGGCGGTGGGCTCCTCTGCCCCCTTTGCATGCAACATGTAATGCATACAACAACTGCATCTTACATTGCTTTGATCCTCTTGTGGTGCAGGTGGCTGGCTGCCAATGGCCTTGCAGATGCCCACAACTCTGCCATCTTCATATTTGCAACATGCAATCCTTGGATGAGGATCATCCTCGCTCATCATGCTTACTTTGTAGTCAGCGATTACCACATGACCTGTGCTACCCCCGTGGAGATTGAGTACTGCACGCACAAGAAGAAGAATGAAAGCAATACAAAAGATCCAAGCATGTCATATACATGCGGGAGGCCGCACATATAGCCACATAATCGCCGGTACACGGGCAGCCGAGTACCGGTATATTATTTACACGAGCTAGCAGCAGAAGGCGATATCGGAAATCACCGCGATATCGGAAGTACCTATATATATATACCGCGCTGTACACATACCGATAACGAGCAGCCGAGTATCGGTACGAGTATAGCTAACATTCCATCCTGTCCCATTCGTTTTCATGGACGACTAATAATTCGATTCCCGGGTGATAGGGAATCGAACAAGTGAGTGAAAGCCCTGATGTAATTAACAAGTGATTCAGTGACCTGGATCGCAGCCAAGGCTCCGAGAAACCAATGAAAGCAATATTGACAAAAGATCCGAGCATGTCATATACGTGCGGGCAGCCGCATAATTATATAGCCCTATACATGGGCAGCCGAGTACATGGGTTATATAGCCGGTACATGGGCAGCCGAGTACCGGTATATCGCGCTGTACTCGTATCGATAACGGGCAGCCGAGTATCGGTACGAGTATAGCCACCAAAGAATCCCGCTTGCCTGGGTCGGAATACATCTCCACCTTGTGCGTCGTGTGCGCATGGTCATCAGGTGAGGCTTGCTTCCAACTCTGCGCCCCGCCTTATCTGCTCCGTGCCTTATCTTAATGTCTGCCCGGCTATGTTGCGCCCACTCATGACGCATTGCGCTGATAGACAGGTGATGCAGATGGAGGCATGATTGATGCTGAGCTACAACATAGTTTTGCCCCTATGCAAAACCTATTAGCGGGACGGGTATCAAGTGCTTGTGAGGGGCGCCAACTGTGCTGAGAAGCTGCATGAGCTAGATGGGCATACAACATTGCGCAGGAAGGGTGAGCAGATGGCAGAGCAGCCATAGCAATAGGAGCAAGTAGCAACGACATACAGCAGGTCAGCAGCAGCGTAGCCCGCCATAGAGGGGTGGATAGGGCCATCCTATTTGGTTGGGTTGCCTTGATGCTGACTGCAAGTAATTTGCTGATGATTCCAAAAAGTGCCCCACCCCCTCTCCGTTTTATGCTTGCATGTTACGGCAGGGAACACCCTCATGCACACATCCATGCATTGAAAGAGTTCAGAAAAGTCACACCAGTTGGACTTTTTATGTAGCTGAGGGCATGTTTTACTAAGTACTGTCAAACCTAAGAAAATATAGGTGAAGGGGGGGGGGGGGGGGGGCTAAAACAATAAATCAGAACTGCCTAATATCGTTTCCTAGCGCGCAGGTGGCAAGAACCTTGATCCGCAACACGACTCAGATGTTCATGTCAGTTTTCTTTCTTGTACAGGCAATTTATTAATAGATATTATATTCTTTTCTTTTGCTTTTTCAACTGTCTGCCCGAGGTGCATCTTAACATACTGGTGAGTTATATCGATATAGTCACTACCTGTAAATTGTACTTTTGCACCAGCACATCGTACGCTGATTCATATGAGCGTATATTAATTGACAGTATCTGTTGTTTTTATTGACACCACCTGTACCAGTGGTAGTGGCTAGTAGCAAGGGCTTCGCAATATTTTCATCACTGCGCACAAGGGGAAATCACGCCGGGAAAATGGCAGTGGCTACTCATTGCGAAAGGCACCCGTGTTCTAGGTACTCGGGCAGAGTGGATGTCATTCCAGAGCTCTCTTGGATGAGTGGATATCAGAAGTGTGAGTTACACAGCCAAGCTATTCGGACGTATGACACTTTGCTCCACCGCCACGCTACAGGAGAATGGCGAGAATTCACCTGCTTCGATCATGGCTCAAAGCTTCCCGACAACCATTTTGGCCACATCAACCATCCGCATGGAATATCCATACTCATTGTCATACCACACATACAACTTCACCATGGTGCCATCAATGACCTGAAGGAACAATGGCAATGCAAACTTCAGTGATATAAAACGAGGCACCTATATCATACATGGCGCTTCAAGTAAGGAATTGATCGGCGTGTTTGCGCAGTCGCGTAGTTACCTGTGTGCAGGCGGCATCCACGATGCCAGACCTCGCATCATTCACATAATCAGTTGATACCAAGGGACGCTCCTCGTAGCCGAGTATGTCCTGAGGTGAGCAACAACAAAACCAAGTCACGAACTAGTACAAAACTTGAACCAATATGGCATGCGCAGTCATAGCTACTCCAGCACTCAGGGGCTTCATGCCTTCAGATACGTCTCAGATGCTTCCTTCATGAGCTTGTTTATTTCCTCTGCGGTAGTCTTCTTCTTCACTTCAAATACACAATCAGTGATAGAAGCATTTGTCAGCGGCACGCGGATGGCGAGCCCGTTCAACTTGCCCTGCGGTCATTCACATGGCATGTTTCAGTTCTGCAGCATGCCACAGGCGTCACAGAACACCAGCTTGCAAAGTCGGTACAGTGTGCACCTTGAGCTCAGGATAGATCAGAGCAATTGCGGTTGCTGATCCAGTGGAGGTTGGGGCAAGATTGACAAGCCCGGACCTGCAGAGCACACAGTGCATCACTTTTACTGGGGAGCATATCGTGGCCACTTTCGGGGGCCCAAGTGCAATGCCTTCCTCGCACCTTGCGCGCCGGAGATCGCTTTTCTTAGAGTTTGGGGCATCAAGCACTGTCTGTGTATTTGTGATGTTATGGCATGTCGTGATGCAGCCGTGCACAATTCCCAAATTGTCCAGCACCACTTTGACAACCGGCGCAATGCAGTTGGTGGTGCAGCTAGCCGCCGTCACAATGTGGTCCACTGCTGGGTCGTAAGCTTCCTGGAACACCAACACAAGCAGTACCAGGTCACCTTGTTGCTTGCTGCGCAATGATTCGCCTTTCACGGACAGGAAAGCTGGCAGGGGACACGTACATGGTTGCAGCCGTAGACAATGTTGAGCACAGGATTGGGATCCTTGACCGGAGCAGACACAATGACCTACCAGATGCAATCGATGACCCACCATCAGCGCCAATGCAGGGTGTATTTCATCCAGACCTATATATGCTCAAGCCGCAATGGCAGATGATCTTGCACAGGAGACCAGAAACAACAAGTGAGTGGCCATAAGGGTTTGCCTTCTTCACTCCTTGGTCGAAAAAGGGCTGCAGAGCTTCCCTGGACGCCACAGGCAGACAGCAGGCATGATTAGGATGGATTACACAAGTCGCGTAGGGGAAGCTGTTGAATGGCAAGACAAGATAGCAGGTATAAATCACCTGGTCAGAAACTTCCCGGAGCACTCCAGCACAACGTCGATACCCTGGCAAGGGACCTGCTTCCGCGTACACAGCATCAGGTGCATGCAGGGCTTTAAAACCCTAAACACGAGGCAAGCACCCTATGTCTCCACTTGCAGGCTCTTACCTGTGCAGGAGTGTTGGCGACGGAGTACTTTACCGCTTTCTTACCAGATGGCCCCTCCACCACCATGTTACCCTCCTCAATAGACACCTCGTGTGCCCAAGTACCTGTGACAAGGCGATGGCACTATCTTCGAGATATGTACATGTGTGCCTTTCCTCTATGCACATAAGAAGAGCTAAGATGCATTCTGGCATGTGTCGTGGTGGTGATGGCGGCGGTTAGCTAAAAGGTTGAGGGAGAAGGGGGGAAGGGGGAGGGGGGAAGGCACCATGGACACTGTCGAACTTGATCAAGTACGCAGACGACTCCACTGGAGCGATATCATTCACTAGCTTGACATCGAAAATATCTGGTGACTCAAACAGCTCCCGGAACGTGAGACGCCCTGTTGGCACATCAGAAGTGTCACGTTCAGGGTTTCGCTCCGTCGTGATTGATCCGCACCCCTTACAGTTTCTCCGTGCTGTCTGTTTACAGGTCAAGTGCCCATCGTGGCTAGGTTGCTTCACAGCAGCTTGGGCAGGCGCATTCAGCTCCCCAGCTTTTGCACCGTGATTTTAATGTCATGGGGAATTAGCGGTGCAAAGACTTATGTTCCTGAGCACCCTGAGCCGCGAAGTACCGTGAACACCCTGCAACAACCACTAGCGGCATCGATCGACACACGGGTGATACAGTCGCTGGCTGGCTGGGAGGCAGATGCCTCAAACCTCGCAACGCAACGCAAGGCGTTCCTCACCGATACGACCGAAGCCATTCACTGCGACTGTAACGGGCGCCATTTTTCAAAGCAGTGGTACTCGGGATTAAGTCCGAATGTTCGACTTGATAGGTGACAGGCAGGTGCGGGATGTGGAGAACTGTGTCCGCGTGGAGTGGCAAGTAATATGATGAAGCGAGAGAGACGATGAAGCATCGCTGGCCCGCCCTGCGGAACGGAAACACTATTTTTCCCCCGCCCCCGGGACAGGACTGGCAACAGTGAAACCCACGCAGCGCCTCTACGATATTAAAATACTACGAGATAAATCCTTACCGATGATAGCGACGGATAGCGATAGACACGGCGGATATATATTCTGTGCCTGTATCTCTCCAGTGATTTCCTGATCGCCATTTCCAGCTAGCTGATGGAATTGTATTATGTGTCTAACCCTGCTTAGCGACTACTTGCGATGACATTGCGATGATATGTCTCTTTTGCTGGCAACCTTGAATATGATGATTACATGTGCTGCTAGCTTTCATATAGTCGCTAGTTGGTTTTAGTCCTCTTTGTCGTGCGCATATGTTAATAAATAAGCGAATTGCGAATGCATGACGCACGTAGTCATCGTCATGCATTCACGCGCACTGGTCATGAGGGGTTTTACACGGGGAAGAGTCGGCTGAATTCAAAATAGCAGGCGCTATCTATGGATGAAGGCAAAGTAACATAGTAGTAATCCTTGCTGCTCATCATCGTCGTAGCATCGTCTCTCTTTTGCTCTTTTGCTCTTTTGCTTTTATGTCTCTCTTTTGCTGGCAACCTTTCACAGTTGACGTTAGTTCTGTTTGTAGTGCGCTTTTGTGAAAGCCCTTATGTAATTAATAATAAATCGTCGTAGCATCGTCATCATACTGGATCCGTCACTAATCCTTACCAGTAGTCGCTACTGGTGCCGGGTGCAAGATTACATCAGCACTGGTACCGGTTGCGCTGGGAATATATTCCCCTGTATATCATCTGATGCTGTGTGTCTGCTGCGATCGGATCGGCATATGCAGGCGGCGGATGTGATTGCCGCGTGATTAGATATTAGCCGTTGATTCTAGCTAATCCGACATCCGACGTCTTCTGCAAGCAGGATGAACGGCCCCGATGCGGGCGGCGCGAGTGTGCGGAATCACCCGCGCGGAATATTCCGCATCCCCCTGATGTATGCAGGCAGGGTACGTAATCCTTAACTGTCCGTCGGGATGACTTCGTCCTGTACGCGATTTATGGATTTCTGTATGGATTTCTTGAATGATCTAAACGTGTTTATGGGGTTTCCTAACGGATAAAAACTGTCCTAGTGCGACCCTTACGGTCTGTAGTGGTTTCAAGCGGCTACCATCGGGTTTTGGTTCGGGCTGCCCTATCGCCCGCGAGCCCTGCGCTCCCGGCCGGGGAGCTACTTAGGACAGCCACGGGCAGCTCGTCTGCCATCTTCCAGCTCGCTGCCTTAGCTTCGGCAACGGCTTCGCGTACTTGTGCGCGCGAGAGTCACTGAGGCTAAACAAGTCCGCACCGAGGTTCATCCACTTGGTAGTGAGTCGTCGTGCCGTTACAACATCAGGCAGCGACAGATAGCCCCTCGGTAGTGTGGTTTTCCCTACTCGTGCGTCCGAGGTCGTTTTCCGATTTTTGCCCTGGCTTTATTTGCAGCTGGGACGTTTTCGGGTAGCGATGCGCACGGCAAGTAAGGGATTGGAGCTGGGGGGTCCCCGTTGGGGGGTTTGAACCTCAACATCGAAGTCGAGTCGAAACACTGGCCTTCGGGGCTCTCGCAATGGAGCACCCTCTCGCAGTAGTCAACTCTCGAGATTTAGGTGAGGTGGACGCGCTCGGCACCATGGCCGCTGCTCGTCTGGGTTGTCAACGACGACAACTACGCCCACCGCAACAAATCGGCGCGGACGGAGGAGGACGTCCGTGTCGTCGGGGTGGCCACTTGTTGTCCCGCAAGACATTGCAACCCGGTCCGCGTGTCCTCGCAGCAGGGCGTCGTGGCATCAACGGTCGTTACAAGCTGTGGTTCTCCGGAACTACTCGCGTAATGGGTATGTTACGGGATTGGCGCCGCTCATGCGCCGGTGTTTTGAGAGGGCTCGTTGCCCTCGCCCCAATCATGCTTCAGCAACGTGTGTTGTGGTCGCAGTGGGAGGCGTTTGTGCGGCTACTGCCGATGCGTCTCCGACGCCTCCTACTGCAACGCCATCGTCACAAGGACCGCGACAACCCGCAGCTGCCCGCCGGGGGGCAGCTCTACCACCTGGCGTGCCTGGCATCTCGTGGTGTACGTTACTACCCCTGGCCAACTCCGGGTTTGGGACTTCGGCGGCCGTCGCTGGTGCAGCAGCAGCGGCCGCCTCGTCGTCACCCTCGCCCCGACATCATTGGCATCATTACGGGCCGGCCTGGGCTACAAGGGCCTCTACGCCGGCCAACCCGCCTCCAACGTCACGGCAACGCATATGTGACGACACGAGCTGCCCGCCGGGGGACAGCTCCGCCACCTAACGCGACTTGTGCGTTTCGTGGCGTCATCCTAAGCTTGCGCTTTGTGGGGTGGTCAGCAACCGTCGCTGGTGCAGCAGCGGCGGCCAGCTCACCGCTCTCCGCGAAGAAAGACCCACAGCTTACCGAGTCGGCGGGTCTTCTGCGACGTCGCCGACAACCTACCCCGACATACCTAAGAGCCGGTACGACACGTACGACCACACAGGGTCCCACGTTCCCGCACCCCTAAGCGTTGTGCGTTTCCCCCGCCGCTCTTTGCGCAAGGGGGCGAAACAACCACCGCTGGTGATGGCAGCAGCATTACATCGATGTCATCGCGCGTTGTTGCGTGTCCACACCTCGTTACGTACATCGTCAGTACAGGTGCATAGTTACCATCGCGTCGGGTAGAGCGCACCAGTACTTCATCTGGTTGTACACGGCGCGCTCGCGCGCTCGTGCGCGCAGCTGTACTCGTCCTACTGGTGCCAATGCCGTTGCTTTGCTGAGGCGCTCGTCGCCAACTTGACCACTTCGTGCCACGTGATTAGCGTAGGCGACCGCCCAAGCCGAAGGATTGAATTATACGCGCAAGCAACCTAAAAACGGGCCAGCATGCTTTGTACATAGAAGGAGCAAAACGCACAAGGGCATGGCTCGCCGAGGGAGAGGAATACGAGCCGCCGGAAGGCCGAATGGACGGCAAGCGGCAACGCGGAACATGGAATCGTAGTACTCGGGGAAACGCTCACGGACTTCACCAAGGCGGCCCTCGCTTGGAGGATCAGTCACCAGACACGTTGTCGCAGCGCGTAAGAGGTGGCCTCCGAAGCGGTTATTGTCATGGCCGCTTGCATGCATGCGCGAAGCAAGCTTTTGCGAAGCGGACCGTGTGGATGCGGTGGCTAAAGGTCTCCTGGACTTTCCGCATGGAATGCAAGGGGAAGTCGGAGTAATGCGGAATAGCTTGGAGGTCGGCCTCCGAGTGCATCGCGGACGCCGGCCCAGCCCCTGCGGCCGAGCAGCCGGCACGAGCAACGGGCGAGCGCTTGGAGGCGAGCAACTTTATAGGTCAGAGGCCAACGGCCCCGCTAGATCCTCGAGCACATCGTCCCCACACTCGTCAACGACACGGGTATGAGCAGCGCGAAGCTCGACAACTCACATCGGCGCCGACATGTTGGCGTCGGCATCGGGCGCCAACGCCGGAGTGGCCAGAGCCCGGTGAATCTAGGACGCCCCAACAAGATAGGCTGTGAGGGTTGGATACGCCTGACGGCTCGGAAAGGAACGCGCCGGCGTCGCTCAGGGTGGCGTGTTGAGCACGGATGAAAGTCACAGCTCGGCCAACCACAACGGTTGCATCGCCGACGTGGGAGGCATCTGCGATAACCACGCTATCGCCGATGCCGAGGCCGCCGAACTGGCCCGGAAGGGACAGCATCGTGCGCATGGAGGGCGTATCCAAGAGGTCGGGGCTAACACCCCAAATGCCGACGAGCGTTGAAAACGCGGCGGCGTTTGCATCTTCGAGGAAGGGCGTAACAATGTCGACATACCCTTCAACGCGACCCAAGCCCCGAGCCGTGGAGCGGAGGTGGTGGCCGAAACGGGGGCCGCAAAATTGGAACAAACGAGTAGCGGTGTGGGAGTGGAAGTGGTCGGCCAAAACGATAAGCCGGAAGCCAAATTGGTGAATTTTACCGACCGTCTTGTCCAATAGGTCCCGGGCGAAAGCAGCCGAGCCCACAGGGGCACCGAGCACCTTGATTCCGGACGAAGAGGCTGCAACAAATGCCCAATAGGAAGGGCGCCGAACGGGGACGAAGAGCCAAGCTGACAATACGTCGGTGGTTTGCGAATGGTGACTCTTAACACAACACCGGCAAAAGCGGACGGGACCACACACGTAGCAAGCGCAAGTCCGTCACCGGTGCCAACCAGGTTGGCGTCGTCAGAGAAGGCTGCCAACAATGAGTGAATGGGAGCAGCCGCGGCGATGAGCATACACTCGGGCAGCGACGGCGACGAATATGACGGGGCCAAGGACGCAACCCTGGCGGACTTCTCAACGGCTTGGCTTCCGGACAAAGAGACCGGGTTGGGAGCCGTCGAAAACGTATATGTTAGACTCTTGACCATAAAGCATGATCCCCGAAAGCAACAGAGGCTGCCAAACAGGGTCCTCAAGCAGTGTGCGGAACATTTCGGAACGGTAGAAAGAATTGAACGCGCTCTCGGCGTCGAGCTGCACCAAGACGAGGGATGGGTCCGAGTCTAGGAGGGATCGCACAATGAATTGAAACTAATTCCACGCCACCCTTACCGCCAAAACCGAACTGGACCGCGGGCGGCAAGCTATTGAGCAATGGGCTCGCCATGAGCGCGCAAGAGGACGCGCATAGCGTATCGGACGAGCACGATGCCGATGCCATTGGGCCAAACGGACCCCTTCATGTCCCCATCACTAAGTTCCAACGCATTGCGCTCCGCCGACGTGAGCTCATCTACGGGTACCAAGCTAGCGGAGGAAAGGAAATGGGCGACTCCAGCAGGGACCCCCGCATGCGCGATGCCCTCAGCGATGCCACGGAGGTGGGAGCGCAAGCAGAGGGCACGGAGAGCCTCAAAGCGAATGCCATCGGGGAATGGGGCGGAACCACTGGGGCTGCTAGACAACACGTCTCAAACGTCCACCGAGACCTCAAAGAAAGCGAGTTGGTCCAACGAGAACGCATCCGGGAGCGCGCATGGTCCGGGGTCTGGGGATGCAGCCGGAGGAGCTCGTCGTGCCGGCGGGCCATCGGGCGCAAGCGGGACTGAGTCAAGGGCGGCAGCTGCGCGGTTGTACTCGCCCACCGCAGCCAAGGCCGAGGCCTGATCAGCTTGGCGTTTAGTAACCGGCGGCGGGTCCCCACAAGTGGCCGACACCGGAGCCACGTAATCACGAGGAGTAGCCCGCCCGGACCGAGGCATGCGTTCACGCGAGGGCGAACAACGGGTCTAGGTCACCACGCTCCCAATGCGATAGACGGTTGTCGCGGTAAGGACCCCGGCGGGGAGTCAACCATGGGCCGCAGCATCAGCCAGAAGAACAAGAGATAGGCACTCCACGCAGCATGGACAGCCTCAGATTGGCTCGCGCGGCCCTTGAAAGAAAGAGCGTAGGTAAGGAGGCGTCGTGGTGGATTTTGACCAAGGTGACCACGGACTTAGGGCATCCATTGGCGCAATCTGAGTGGCAGACCGGAAGGATGGGAGAGTCGACTCCAAGAAATCAAGTTGCGCGGCGCCGCCGCGGGCACCGCGATCGAAACACTAGAGCGCAGCCGGGGGCATATCGCCCAAACCCTAGGGGGTACGTGGCCCACCCCCGGAGCGAGGGAGGACGGAAGCCAGCTGGGCCGCGCCCGCTGCACAAGACCGAAGGTGCCGACCAAGGCCGGAAGTATGGAACCACAAGCCGCAGCGCTGGCACGCCGACCTCAAATGCCGATCCGCGTCGCGAACAGGACGTCTGTCGGCCGGCCGGCCGGCTGAACATGCCGGCGAGGAGGTCATGTGGGCCCGCAAACCATTCACGTGTGGATAGGGTTGCGCACATCCGACGCAATGGAGGGTCGCAGGTTGGCTCGGCACATAATCATGTGATAGCGGCACCGGGGCTGGCGGGGTCTCGCGAGGAGGGCCCGATCGAGGGCAACGGAGGCATCGGGGTGACGACCGAGGGCAAGGGCCGGCGGCGAGCAATAGATGGTTGCGCTGGCTGGCTGTGGGCCAACGACCTGCATGGGGTGGAGACCGCGGTGGAAGACCCACAACTGCGGCCACCGGAACAAGAAACCAGGTGAGCGCCGTCCGGTGTACGGGTACCAGCACCAGAAGTACCAGCGGCAGTAGTAGGGATACCAGTACCGGTGCGAGTACTCAAATAAGAACGGGGGAGGTGGCTGCCTGAGGTGAAAGGTGGCTGCGCTAGGGTTGTTGTGGTCTATGCACTAGCCATGTCGCGGTGATGCGTAGCGGTTTGCCGCGGGCCGCCGGAAGAGCGACACGGAGGCTCGCGGCCGGGTAGTGCCCGATGCGGGCGCTATAGCGGGGTATGGGGGCTGTCTTATGGGGCTAGTCGCCACCCGAGGGTGTCAACGGGACGGCGGGGGCTGGGTAGCGTGCTCCGGCCGGGCGGGAGGGGCTCGGTAGAGGCCTGGGTGGGCTAGATGGCGGGTCGCGGGCTGCTAGTGGTCAAGGGGCGCGGCGGCCGCGGCAGATCCGTAGGCGGCCGCGCCCGTCCGGCTTGGTTGATGGTCGGGTTAGCGATCGGGCCGGCCCTCCCGGGTGGGACAGATCTCGGTCTCGGTCTCGGTCTCGGTCTCGGTCTCGGTCTCGGTCTCGGTGGTTGGGAGCTGGTAGAGAGGGCTCCCCCGCTGACAGAGGTGGCGCAATATCGGCCGGAGGCCGCTCGCTCGCGATCCTAGTTGGTGCGGCGCATTGGAGCGGGTGATGGTGCCTGCGTTGGGCCGCGGAAAATAGGAGTAGGATAGTTGGTTTTTTTAGGGTTTCCTCGACTTCGTTTCCTACGTCAAAGTTACCGCTCCCGACCTTTAGTGCCCCCCGCGTGACATCACCGTGCCTCGCATGTGGCTACTCACCGACGACACTGCCCGCGCCCTACCGGATAAGAAGTCTCAAGCCACGTGCGCCGAGTACGTACATCCACATCGGCGGCTACTCCCTTCTTCAACAGTTGCGCCAAGCACAACACTTCCCGCGGTAACCCGTACGACATTTCGCGATCCGAATACGGTACAAATAATCTGTCCGCGCGCGCCACGCCCCTGCGCCGCGGGATCCGCGTCGCACCGCCGGCCCCGAAACTGCGGGCGGCGAATCATGCATCCACTAGCACACCCCCGTCCAGCCCACCAGCTCCCGCTCACCCCGTAGCCCTACATCCTGCCCCTTCGAGGACCCATGGCGATCACGGTTGGCTCGGGGCGCGTGTATATGTCCCAGGACGGCGGCCGCAAGGTCCACCCTTGCGATTGCCGCCCGACTGACCACCCCCATCATGGATTCGCGTTTTGCTGACCCCGTACGCCTTTAGGGCCAAAACCGCTCGATAGAAAGGCAGTTTAGTCAGTATAGAATGCATAAATAGTGTACGTTTTCCCCTAGCTGGTCCAACGGAGCCTGTGCCATCGGTGCGAAGTTTATGGTTGGGGCGGCGCTCAGATAGGTTGCTGCGGGGTCGCCATGGAGATCCCGCAGCACGCCGCTTGCGTGGCCGTAGCGGTCGCGACCCGCCCACCATCGCCACATAAGGAGGTCCTTCTCGCGCTACGGGCGGTCGCGGTGTCGGCGGTTGACAGTCGTGGGCTTGCTAGAGGCTAGAGCATAGGCGATGGGCCGCGCGATGTGCGCGTCGCATTGCCGCATGCATGTGCACACTGTACTAACGGCGCGAACCGCATATCGGATCTTATATTCGGGTAGTTTTCGCAATATCGTACGGGTTACCGCGGGAAGTGTTGTGAAGAGGCGCGCGCGACGCTTTGGAAACGCTTTCGACCCAACTTGCCACGGCTGGCGGCGCGACCGGGGCCATCGCCAAGATCCGAGCATGCCTGCGCACCGACGAGGCGGCGGAAGAGGCCGCCATTGCCCGGGTGGTACCTCAAGACTGCCACACCGATCAAGGATCTGGACCGCGTCTTGGCGGAGCTCGCGTACGAGCGTTTCTGCAAGCCCCGACAATAACCCGCCGTCTCAAGCACCTTCGACGAGCTACACCGCTACGTGCACCGACGCGCAGCGAGCGACCGCCGTTGGCTACCCGCCCCGAAGCTGGCCGTCCTAGCGGGGAAGGCCCAGTACCTCTACCTGGCTATTCCGGCGGCGCGGTTGAGCCTACGGGAGCTTCACTCCGACTTATGTACCTGCTACCACGGGGGGCGGGCGGGGGGGGGGGGGGGGGGGGAGGGACGGGCGAAACTCGCCTATGGGCCGCAGCGGGACCTCGGCGGGTGGATGGAAGTGCCCACCGCCAAGAGCGACCGCTCCATCTTCGGCGCCGTGGCCTACCTACACGGCCTACCTACACTGCGACAGTTCCGGTTATGGCTGGGGCGCATTGCTCTATGACAACATGGAGGCGCGGGGTTTTGGTGGCAGCCGGACGCCGAGCAAGCAACATATTACCTAGAAGGAGCTGAAAGTATGGGGAGGGGCAGCCATCCGGCTCGCCATCCTATCGTTCATGCGCCGCAACTCCGGGGCCGCCATGCAATGCTCTTACACAAGGACAACCAAGCCGCAGTGGCCGTCCTCAGTCACTACACCTGCTCACGCAACCCGGCCATGGTGGACGAGCCGCGCAAGCTTTGGGAGCTGCTTGACACCAACGGCATCCGGGTGCGAGCGCGCTACATCCGGTCTACTGCGAACGTATGGGCCGATCGGCTCAGCCGCGAGGCGGACCGCGACAACGGGCAGCTCGACACCCGAGTGTTTGCGTACATGTCTGGCTTGTGGGGCCCTCACTCCGTGGATCGCTTCGCCACGATGGGCAACGCCCAGCTCCCGGGCTACAACTCTAAGTCGCGCGATCCAGATAGCGAGTCGATGGGCTGCGTGCATCTACTAGACGCACGATGGCTGGCGGATGAAAAGAAGTTAGTGAACTGGCGCAACCCGCCAAAGCATCTCTTGCATGACCTCGTGCGCAAATTGCGCTAGAGTGGCGCCGCGGCGACAATGGTCGCGTAATATTGGTCGGGCAAGCCATGGTACCTCTCTAATGTACGAGCTGGTAGACGAGGTAGTCATGTACCCGCTTTCCTGCGATCTTTTCTTTCCGGGCAAGTACGGGCGAGCGAGAGCGTGGGGGAGACATGCTGGATCGTGGCAATTTTTCGGGTCCCCTACTGTCACGGACGTACTGGCGCCGGTCTGCATTGGGCCCTGCCAAGTCATTCCTCGCGGCGCCGTTACGGACGGCAACACTGCGGAGCGCGCCGGGAGTAGGTGTATCGGTGGCCCGGCGGGCACGCAACGGCTGGGCGCGCGCGTCAACACCCGGTGTCATGCGACGAGCAGGGCACCGAGCCACTGCATGCCACCACTGTTGACATGCTACGCTATATCTCCCGGATATGCGAGTCGGGTACGATCGCGGAGGAGAGCATGCATCACTACCTCTCAGCGATTAATAAGTAAGGTTCTTCAAGCACCATCTCGTAGACCCGTGGCTCGGGCCTCATGCTCACTGACGCTAGGCACGGCTTGGCACATCAGCATGAGCACATGGAGCAGCCGGAGTTGCAGGTGCCCATCTCTCCCACAGTCATGCATCGCCTGCTGCAATCCGCGGCCAACCTTCGTACGACCCTCGTACATGGCACCCCTCGCGGCAGGCACTAGTAAGAGCGCTTCCGTGGTGTACTTGCGGCGTGTACAGATTTGGTGCACTTCTACCGGACGGTCTGTAACGGGAGTTCGATACAATTCGGGTGATCCAGCCGTGGATCGTGCGGGCGGCAATATCATTCTCTCGTTCGTTAGAGCAAGGGTGATCAACGCCGGGGGTTAGCGGCCAAACCCTTGCTGCAGGTGCCAATCGAACACCACACGGTACCGGCAGATCTACCGGAGTACTACGTCCGGGGGCGGACGCTGTTCAAACGGGATTTCTAAAACGCCAGCATACCGGACAGATTCCGGAAAATTAGCCCGGCAGAGTGGCCACGCACACACATATGGACATCGGGCACCCTCGCTGTGGTGCATGCCATGTCCATGGTTGCATGACACGTACACCGCCGTTGGCGCGTCCCCGCCCCCACTCCTCAAGTGGGCATCGCACAGCCTGCGTAGCGGCGCTGCATCGGCGGCATCGTGCATAGGCGCTCCCTCCCCAAGATTCGATGTATGGGCAATTGGGCGCCAAGATGGAACAATGACGTCATCATTGGCCGGTACATTGGTCCCACGATGTTGCCCACACATGTTGCATGGCATTTATTCTTCGGACGATGGTTGGTTGCTAATCGCCCATCAACCTGACAGCTAGTCGGCTTTCAGCCGTGATTCCTTGGCAAAACTTGACTTTTGCATCCGTCTGTAAATGCTTATATTGACCAATATTGGGGTTTGGCAACCCGGAGCAATACACAGAGACTACCGCTATCGGTTCATGTTCAATATCCGCACGGCCGCCGCCCCACCTGCTCGTCCCGGTAGAGCAGCTCCATCCGGCTAGACAGCCACCTTCTGCCATTGCGCTCGCCGACCCGGCTCGCAAATTTACCCGCCCAGCCCCATTTCTGCGCTGAATAGCCAATAGCCCCCATCGTGTGGGCGCTCTTGAGCCCTTTCGCCAAATTTGTACGCTACATGTCATCTTTGGCAAAAATTGACGCATCTGTCGGTAAACCCCGCATTTAAGCGCATACAATACTACGGGCAGGGGTATCCCTGCTACGCGGGTAGCGACGAGGGATGACGACGCGCCGGGAGTAGGAAACATAATGCTGATGGTCGTCAAAGCGCTGCTGCTCGACCCACACACCGCACGAGAATCATGACACCGGGACGATCGATGTGTCACTGTCTCCCCGAAGCGAATCTCACAGGTATCTGAGCCGGGATCGTAGAGGAGGGGAAAGGGGGGGGGGGGGGGGGGGGGGGGGGGCGGGGGGGCTCTCCAGCAGCCCCCCCGCCCCCCCTTCCTCTTCCCCTGCAATTTAGCTTACCCCCTCTTCGCTTCCTCCCCTTGTATTGAGAATATCTTACCAAGAACGGTTAACCTACGTGAGCGAGCTCGCTCCCCCAATTTAGGACTAATCCTTACTGCCAGCGAGTTGCCACGGCACTGTCCTCCATCTCTCGCTATAGGAATTGATGAGGGTGGGTACTGGATGTCGAAAAAACAGGCATGTGATGAGAAGGGAGGTGGAGGGGGGGGGGGGGGGGGGGAGCACACGGGCGCACCTTGCCAAACTGAGGGTGCTCGGCACAGCAACATAGCATGCAGCCCACGCCATCCTTGTTGCGGCAGCATGCCTCGGGGGCAGCATGCCTCATGGTATCTGGGCACCTGCACTCATCTGAGAGCCCCATTCCAATTCATGCGCCGGCCCCGCTCCACAGCAACAGGCCGTCCGACATCCACGCACTAGTATAACCCCCCCCCCCCCCCCCCCCCCCCCCCCCCCCACCCTCCCCACTCGTTCTCTAGCTTATTCGCCGAGCACAAGTCTGTCTAGGCCACCCTCCAAGAGCGCCCACCACGCGCGCAGGCTGCGATAGCCCTCCCTCACCGCCACCTTCCACATGCAGTGCTCCCCGCCATCGCCCCAGCAGCCCATCGCCACTGCCCAATAAGAGGCTGCGAACCGGAACAGCCCGTGCCGCCAGTCAAGCCGCGCCGAGCGGCACTCAGCCCAACCACAGTGCCATCGGAGATATGTCTACCAGGAGCACCACACGACCCGCAATCGTCACAGCGCGCACGCATGCCCGGATCGGCCTTCTGGGCAACCCGTCCGACGGCTACTTTGGCAAGGTCCTGGCGCTGAGCCTGGAGAACTTCTTTGCCGAGGTGCGGCGATGCGCGATGGCGTGCGGCCGGGCCCGGTCCTGCGCCGCTGGTTGCGCTCGCGCTGCGCCCCTACTTACCGCACCCACGCGCGGCCATGCCATCAGCGCAGTCAGTCTGTGCCATCGACGATTGCATGTCACAGCAGTGACACAACATTAAAGCGATATAAGCTGTACATTAACCCATCGCTGCCGTCACTTGGTATGGGGACATGCCATGCCCCTCACAGCTCCGATTCTGACCAACCATTCATGAATGGCAATTTGTGACTGATGAGACCTGTCCAATGCCTCGGATCTCATCCCGGGGGCAACAACAGGTGCTCCTACACCGGTGCCGGCGCATTTATAAACAAGGGACTTCTTTTCATAAAGCCATACTTTTAAAACCGCTGGGGTTGCCCAGCGCTGCCTTCTTGAGCCCGTACCATTTTTCGTACTGTAAAGCTCTGATTCCGGTGGAGCAAAGGAAAAACGTTTCCTCCTGGGTTATTTCTCCTCATCGCATCTGCACCTGCTAAATCCATTCCACCAGCAGCCTCGCCACCTCAAAACTTTCCCTGCACCGACTGTTTCACCCTCGCCATGCAGCCCCCCCCTTCCCCACCGCCCTGCCCTACGCGACGGGGGAGTGCCATCAGCAGCCAGCCGCATTCCATCCCCGCTGTCGTGAACGCGATTGAGTGTGCGCCTGGGGGTGCGCCTGTCCACCCGCGCTGCGCAGGTGACGCTGGTGCCGGCGGACCGCATCTCCTTCCAGCCGCACCCGGTGTTTGACTCCAACTCATTCGCCTCCCTGGAGGAGCTGGACCGGAAGGTGGAGTCGGAGGGCTTCTACGGCGGCGTCCGGCTCATGATGGTGCGTGGCCCCGCAGTGCAGCCGGACGCGGAGCGCCTGCAGGAGCAGGCCAGCGGTGACCTGCACGGCGAAAGGCCCCCGGCATGACACAGCACCGGCGGGGGCACCCGCGGCGCTTGGTGGGATGGCTGTCTTGCAGGCGGCGGCCAGGCGCTTCTTTACGTACTGCAGGGAGCACAGCATCAGCTTGGATGGCGCGCGGGGCTTCACCATGTCGTATGACAACACCGTGCCGCGCCAGTCTGGCCTTGCGGGATCGTCCGCCATCATCACTGCAGGTGGGGCTCACACACACCTAGCCCCATCCCCCCTTCCCGCCAGCTGCTTCTGAGGCCCGCTGCCCGATGCGCCGCCGCAGCTCTGACCACCCTGATGCGCTTCTTCGGCGTGGAGAGCGACATCCCGGCGCAAGACCGCCCCGGCATCGTGCTGGGCGCAGAGGCGGACCTGGGCATTCAGGCGGGTGAGAGCGCGCTGCCCCAGGCGTCCCCCGGCTCGTCTCCCAATGCCAAGCCCATCTCCCTGTCCCACCATCTCATAGCCTGTGGCCTCCCCCGACCCCCGGGACCCCCCCCCCCCCCCCCCCCCCCCCGGGACCCCGCAGGACTGCAGGACCGCGTCATCCAGGTGTTTTTTCCTACTCTGCTGCCCCTATGTGTCCTCATGCCGCCCGGCCCAGGACCCCCAGCCCGGCCCCCGCCCTCGCCAGCCAGTCAGACATCTATAAACAAACCCTAAAAACCCTAAGGCTGGACATGGTTCACCGCGGACGGCATTGGCTGTGGCGCAGGCGCACGGCGGCGTGGTGTTTATGGACTTTGAGGAGGCACACATGCGGAGGACTGGGCGCGGCAGGTGGGCGCCCGCCTCGTGTGGCTGTAGCGCCACTGCATAGCTGGGGGCATGAGATGGTGGCGGCGGAAGGGGAGGCTACGGCACAGGGTTGAGTGTGGCGCCATCCTGTTGTCGGCTGAGGCAGGTACTCGCGCGTGGACCCCGCCAGCCTGCCGCGGCTGCACGTGGTGTGGGCCAACAGTCCGAGCGACAGCGGCCGGGTGCACAGCGGGGTGCGGCAGCGGTGGCTGGACGGCAAGCGGGAGGTGCACAGTGGCATGGCGGAGCTCGCCAGCCTTGCGCAGGCCGGCAGGTGTCCCCCCCCCCCCCCGCTCCTCCTCTGCAACAGTCTGGTCCCCCCCCCCCCCCCCCCCCCCCACGGCACACTCTCTCTGGCATGGATCCATGGCGCACGGCATGGCGCACCGTCGGATGGCTGATCAGCATGCACACATGGGTTGAATGATGGAACAGTGGGATTAACGCAGAAGCTCGTCCTCGCAACCCGTCCCGGAACAAACCCAAAGCCCGCCGCGCATTAACGCATGCTGTTGTAGTCTGAAGTGCTGTAGCCTAGTCTGGCGGCTTCCATTGACTTGTATATGGGCTGGCGGCCATCAGGGAGGCGCTGCAGGGAGGGCATCCGCAGCGGCTGGGCGCCCTCATGGACCGCAACTTCGACATCCGCAGGTAATGGCTCCCTGCTGTGAAGGAACGAGACCCGTGTCATGGCCGCCAAGTCAATCACGAGCGCCCGCCTGAGGGACCCGCCCTCCCCCCTCCTGCTGACCGCTCCCCCCCCATTCCTGCATGTGCCTCCCGGCTGCCAGGCAGCTGTTCGGCGCCGCCGCCCTAGGGGAGGTCAACCTGGGGATGATCCGCCTCGCGCGGCAGCACGGCCTGCCTGCCAAGTTCACGGGGAGCGGCGGCGCCATCGTGGTGCTCTGCGAGACGGATGAGGCTCTGGAGGCTCTGCAAGGTGCGACGCCGACGAGCACCGCACAGCCCCAGCCCCCCCCCCCCCCTCCGCTTGCTTACTTCGGCTGTCAGGCCTCCACGGCCGAAGTCCTGAAATCTCGCAACTTGTCATCTCTCAACACCCCCTCCTTCCCTCCCTTTTGAATGCTGGTGACAACAGGGGCGTGCCGTGACAACCAGCTGAGCGTAGAGGAAGTGCGAATCGCGCCTGCAATCTGCCCGCTGGAGGGGGAGGAATGGGACTAGCACTACCGGGGAAGAGGGGGGGGGGCATGGACAGCGGACAGCTGAGCTCGCTCCACCTCGCCCGCCAGCCCACCCCGGGGATGAAGTGCAGCGCTCATTTTGGCGTGCCAGACAGAGACAATGAGGAGCATCCTTCCTGCGGAGGCAGCCTCCAATGACTTCTTGCCAGACTGCACGCAATGCACTTTGGAATCTTGTGATCACTCCACCACCTCTCAATAAGTCTATTAGCATAGCGCAGAGTCTATTCTGTACGGCACTTGCAAGATGTGCTGGAGGGTCGCAGTGCATATTGCCACGCAGTCTCGGCATTGTCGCGCCTGCAATCTGCCCGCTGGACAAGGAGGAGGAGGAGAAGGAGGGAAAGGAGGAGGACAACCAGTTGCGGGAGCGTTGGCCTTCGGAGGGCTGCATGCTGCGGGCTACGGCCGACCCTGTGCGGGTTCAGGCGGTCGGGCCGTAAGATAGCTGGCATGGTTCTCCCGGGAACGAACTGGTCACAATTTTCACTACTTCCAATGCACTTCCAGGGTGCCGACGCACTCTGAAGAACGCAGTTTTTAAGGACGTGCATTGCCTTTCTGGATATAATGTAGACGAAATGATCACGGATATATTACGAATTTAATAACGCTATCCCGGCACCCCGATGTCGACATGAAATGTTCGCATTCTTCGAAATGCGTCGGCCCCTGTAATCCTTACCTGTAGCTATAGCCTCCTTATTATTGTAGCCACCCAGCTTGGCCGCAGCGCCGGGAAAGGCTGCCGCTCACTCTGGCTTGCCAGACACAGACGACAATGATTACCCCATTAGAACCGTGTAGCGACCGCTTGCCGGACTGCAAGCCTTAGTACATTGCGCATTGTTGTTCTTTGGAACGTAGTTTTTTCCCGCCCCCGGGACAGGACTGGTACCAGTGAAACCCTTGCAGCGTCTCTACGACGGCCGTTTAGGCAGCAATCCAGTTAATGAAAGCCCTGGGTAGGCGACGCTCCGTTATAGTCATCAAGCAAATTGCCGAAGCAATCCGCAAGACTCATTGGAGGCTAGTGACGGAATTGCCAACACTGTTGGATCACCGTCTAAAACACTGCCATCAAAATACCCGTTCCATCAAAATCATCAAGATATTTGCTTCTGGAACGTAGTATCCGCTTCAGCCACATAACACGCAGCGCTACAAGTTACAACAGCGGAGCGCGCTGATCGTTCCAAAGGCCACTTGGAAGTTGTTTTGGGAGAGCAGATACAGTGCCTCCTGCTGCGCTCACTCTCAGCACCGCCGCGCCTGCGGTCACTCGGTAAGCGGTGGTTGTTTCTGTTTGCTACGCAGCGCACTGGCCTTCAGAGGGCTGCACGCTACGCCCTTTCATGTGTGGACCCTATGCGGGTTCATGCAGCCGGGCCGCAAGACAGCTGGCCTGCGTAGTTGTAAGACTGGCAAGAACAAAGCTGCAACAAACTTCAAGTTTCAAATCCAGCGCAATGTGCAACGGGACCGCGCGCTCGCTGTGCCTTAATAGGAGCTATTCCCCAGCTGTGTCAATGCTGCCTGCAAGTAAGAGCTTCCAGTACCGCGGCACACCGCCCACAAAACATCGCGCTGCAAGACCATTGACGGACGGCCGAGCGACGGCAGTGGTCCCTTGGACAAGCGGGCATCCCTCGATTCGCCGCCTGAGCGGGCTTTCATTTTTTCGCCCCCGGGACAGGACTGGAACAGTGAAACCCTGGCAGCGTCCCTACCGCGGCCGTTTCGGCAGCGCTATCGAGCAGTTACGGAAAGCCCTGGGTAGGCGGCGCTCCGTTCTAGTCATCAAGCAAATTGCCGAAGCAATCCGCAAGACGCATTGGAGACCAGTGAGGGAATTCCCAACACTGGTGGATCACCACATAAAATACTGCGATCAAAATACCCGGCATTGACCACAAAAGGTCTGCCCTACCCGTCTGGGCGTCGGCCTCCGCAGGCCTACTCCGGCTTCAAGTTCTGCTCCAGGGCCGCCAACGCCGCCGCCGCCAGGGCGTCGTCCTCCTGCAACCAGCTGCAACCCAAGTGCCAGCCTGCCCCCGGTGCCGGGGATGCAGACGGATCGTCGTCCTGCCGGGACCGCATTGACTCAGCTCACGTGACAGACAGAGCCGCGCCCCGCCGAGTTGCCGCGCATCGGCACACGGGTAAGACTGCCGGCCTCCAATACCAAAGGCAACTGCGCCCATCAACGCACAGGCTTTGGGGCTTGACTGCTCATGGGGTTCAGCGCCCACCTGGGTGGCGGGTGGGTTGAGGATGGCGCGGAAGGAGCGCACGGAGACGCAGCTGGACGCCGCAGTCACGCGCACCGCGCGGCCCGCCTCCGCCGGCAGCGCCGCCCGCAGCGCCTCCGCCGCCTCGCCCAGCACCGCGGCCTCGTCCACCTCGGCGACGTCAGCCGGCGGCTCCGCTGCCCGAGGCCGCTTCCGGGAGGCATTGCTGCCGCCCTCGTTCGCGCTGGCCACCCCGTGCCCGCTTGCCTGCATCCAGGCAGATTGTCAGGGAGGCCGCCACCAGGCCGCGCGCACGCTGAGGCTTCAGGCAAGGGAATTCCAGCTCAGGGCCCGTTTCTTATGGATGGGGATAGACGAGGTTGGGGGAGGGGGGGTATGTGGATGGCCGAGGAGGTCACTGCTGAAACTTCAAAGATTCTAGAAGACTCTAAAGCATGCCACCAAACCCGCCCGGCATTGTATCGAGGACAAAACCAAGCATTGACATATGGTGAAGGCCGAGCCGGGAGGGGGGGGGGGGGGGGGTAGCACTACCTGCACTCCGCCAAGATGTGGCAGTGGGACGTCCGCCCCCAGCGTGAGGTTGATGGGGGTGACGCCCAACGCCGGCGCCACCTGTGGGCGACAAGGAAGGCGCGCATACCCTCGGTCAGTCCACTGCCTCCACGCCCCCCGTCCCACACATCCACGCACATGCCATGGCGTCCCTGCGCTGCTCCATTCCAGGAGGGCCATCGTCTCGGGCGCTGCCCACAAATCAGGCAGCTCGGCGGGTACCCCCCCCCCCCCCCCGCACCTCGCTGCCGTCCACCAAAGCCGCCTCATGCACCCCGCTCGCGCCCTCCGACGTGAGCAGGACCCCGCGCACGGCCACCCTCTCCACGGCCGCCACCGTCTCCGCCGAGCCCTCGCTGTCCCCGTCCGCAGCGACCCCCGCCGGCGCCCTGCCCGGCAGCCCGGCGGCCAGGCGGCCAGGCACAGCGACATCATGAGCGCGACATCATTATGCCGGCGGTAGGCATACCACATGTCAACAAGTGGGCGGAAACAAAGTCGACTTCATTGGCCCTTTCATCATGCGTGGCCCTAAACCCTAAACCCGAAGTACTCAGCGTCGCTGTACGGGTAGTCTTTGCGACAGGTAGGCGATTGCCAGAGCGGGCCGCTCACGCAGACAAAAACGCCCAGCACTGTTGCAAAACGACTCACAACAGGTTCCTTCACTGCCAACAAGAGACACCGACACCGCAACTTGCTGCCTGCCGTGCAAGCACAGGGCGCCATCATTGCCCTTTGGTGCGGTAGAAGAGGGCGCTGTGATGGTTGCTAAGGCGCCCCGGTATGCCTCATGCCACATCGATCAGTACACGTAAAGTGAGGGCGGTCGCTCTGTTTCGTCCGTGGCTCTCAAAAGACGTTTCAGCAAACTACTGGCAGGCTGGCATTCAGTGCTGCGATCGCTGCTAAGGTCTCAGCAGCCCTGTCCTACTAGCGCTGGCATCCTCGGCCAGCAAGGGAAAGGGGGGGGGGGGGGGGGGGGGTCGGAGATGTGGTAGGTGCATGACGGCGCTGATTAACGCAGATGGTTACGGGATGGTCGGAGGGAGGTGGAGTGACGCACCTCGTGGCGGCCTGCGCCTCCGCCCATGCCTTGGACACCAGGCGCCGAGAGACGTCGACAGGCACGGCGCCCGAGGTGCGCATCGTCACCGTGCTGCCGTTGGGCGGCATGAACACGCGCAGCTTGAAGGTTTTGCTGATCTGATCGGGCGCAACACAGGCGGTGGATCGGTGTTAGAAAGGGAAGACGGGCGGAAGTGGCGCAAGGCGGCAGATGGCCGGAGCTGCTGTGTGTGTTTGGGGAAAGGGGCCACGGGTTGGGGGGGGGGGGGGGGGGGGCGCAGCCTCGGCACGCCACCTTTTCCGACAGAAACTCCATCTTGGCCTTCTCGCCATGCACCAGCATGACGTGCCGCGGCCCGCACTGCTGCACGAGGCGCATGATGCCTTTGGCGTCCGCGTGCGCACTGAACGACAGGTAGCGCACCTGCTCATGCGCGAACACAGCGTCAGTCCCTCGGGCCAGATGTCCCTCACCATCTGGCCTGAGGCGTGGGCCATCGATCTCCCTGGGGCGCGTGCCGCAGCCACTGCGGCTGGGTGGTACAAACGAGTGGGCCGCACCTTGCATGCGACCGTCAGCTTGGTGCGCTTGTCCAGGTCGATGGCTTTGGTGCCGGGGGCCATGAGTTTGTTGCCCACCGTGCCTGCAACGCAGTAGCCCGGCAGGATGACCATGTTCTGCTCCGAGGTGGCCCAGTGCTTGAACACCTGGCGCAGCGGGACGCAGCGCGCGTCGTCAGGGAGATGCTTGGCAAGCCATCAGGGCTGACGGGGTCTCGCAGGCACACAGTGGGCAACAATGTACCGCAGCACTGGAAGGCTGTTTGGGCAGTGGAGACAGCGCCATTGGCAAAACTAGGCTACTCTCACGTCGGTAACAGGTACTACTGCATTCACGAGCAGTTTAGTTGGGTGCAGTGGATTGACTGCTGAGGCCACAGGGGCCAATCCTTGGGGGGGAAGGGGTGTCTGACCTCCAGGGAGGTGCCACCGTGCAGCATGCCGGGGGTGGCAAACAGCACGCACGGCCCGGGGCGGTCCACCAGCGAGCGGTCCCAGCTCCGGATGCGCGCAAACCCAAACGTGTTGCGCTCCGCATGGGACTGCTTCACCTTTTCGTTCGTCCAGTTGACCAGCAGGCTGTAGTACAGGTTGGCCTTGCTGGTCATGCCGGAGGAGAAGTAGATGGGCACCTGTGCCGCAGCGGCAGTGCGGAAGGCGCCGGCCAGGAGCCTCAGAGCGGCTATCATTTGAAACCCTGGCAAAACTGCGTATCCATAATTCAAATACATACGCACCTCCCACCCCCCCCCCCCCCCACACACACACACACTACGGTAGTACAACGTTCATACAGTGATACTATAGTATTTCAGTACTATAAAATGTTATTGACATCATTGGCCAAATAATAATTACATACATGCACTGACAGATTATGCATACATGCACACATTGCACTGTTGCAAAGGGGGGGGGGGGGGGGGGGGGGGCGGGGTAGCTCGCACATCCAGGTTCATGCGCTCCCAGTACTCATCCAGCAGGATGCACAGCTCTTGCGCGCGCCCCAGCGCAAACACGGGGATGAGCACCTTGCCGCCTTGCTCGATGGTCTCGTGCACCTGGACCACGACATGGGGGAGCGACCGGTGTCAGTGCCTCGCCTCAGTGTCTCGCCTTAGTGTCCACACAGCATCGCACTACTAGGGTTCGGATTGTCTCATGCTCTCTAAATGCAGATGGGGGTGAATGTTGGCGGTGGGATGCCGCATGGCTGCCTTGGCATCAGCGCCCATATTGGCGGGTCAGCAGCGCAGTGCTGCTGCGTCCGCGCGAGAGGGGCCGGTGCAGCGGGTCAGTGGCCAGGCGAGGAGGGGGGTAGGGCAATGGGGGGGCGACCTGCGTGAGGAAGTCGCGCTCCCGGATGCGCTTGGAGTCACGGATGGTGGTGGCGTAGGTGGACTCGGTGATGAGGAGGTCCGGGCGCAGGCGCTCGATGTAGGCGGCGCCCAGGTGCCGGTCCGGCGTCATGTTGTAGTCGCCTGGGAAACCATGTACATGAGTGGGGGTACCCACGGGCCGGGGGCGGCCGGGGGGGGGGGGGGGGGGGATGGATGGGCTCAGCGGCGGTAGCAGCGGCTGGGAGGGCCTGTGCCGGATGCGAAACGAGCCCAGTTTTGCGCACTAATGGATAGTACTGCGAGCATATGGCTGCGCCTACTAGCACTGGTAACTATCATGTGAGTTAGGCGAAAGCACTGAATTGATCTGCACCATCGGCTTGGAGACGCCTTGCTATATTCGTGGGGTGTTCTGACAGAATTCCAGATAAAACCAGTTTCTCCTGATTTGCGGCAAGTCCAAAAGAAAACACCCATATTGGCCCACCCGCAACCTTGGTTACCGCACCTGTGTACACCACGCTCTGGTTGCCCACACGGATGTAGAACATGGCGGCGCCAAGCACGTGACCGGCATAGTACGCCCGGATCTCCATGTCTTCGTCCACCTTGATCGTCTGGTGCAGGTTCACCGGCGTCACCTGCGCCATACGGGGCGAATCCTCAGCCACGGCCGGACAGGCGGGCGGCAGCCGCTGGTGCTGCGCTCGGAGCGGAGCTCAACGCAGGGAGGGAGGGGGGGGGGGGGCACCTTGCGCATGCAGTCGCTGATGTGTCGGCGAGAGAAGAGCTCCGCCTCGCCGCGGCGATCGACCATCACCTTGTGGAAGTCCTCCAGCATGACGGGCACGATGGCCTTGGTGGGGTACGTCATGTAGATGGGCCCGCTGTAGCCCGCCACCTCCGTGAAGTACGGCAGCGCGCCGCAGTGGTCGAGGTGGAAGTGCGTGATGATGACGGCGTCCACCGCGTGGGTGAAGTTTCCCGACTTGGACAGCGCCTTGAAGTCCGGGAACCTGCGCGCAGGGCAAGGACGCGGTTCAGCCCCCCTGGCTGTGCCCCTAACCCCCCCCAAATAACCCACCCGCAGGCACCGCACTCAGCCGGGGACGCAGGCAGCCTACCGTCGCTCGTCCTGGTAGCCCATGTGCATGCCGCAGTCGAACATGACTGTGCGGCCGCCAAGGCGGACGATCACGCAGCTACGCCCCACGTCCTGCCCCGCGCCTGCACCCCCGGCGCACACGTAAGCGGAGCGAGCAGGCCGACATCTGCTCCCTGCGCCCTGGGCTGGGAAGCCCCCTACTTGATGAGGCCTCCCAGCACCAAGCAGCACGCCACGCCTGCAGCCCACTTCCCCTCAGACATCTGGATGGCCCGCCCCCCCCAACCCGAGGTCCATGCGCCCTGTGGCTTGTGCGCCGCGCCAGACATGCCAGACCCCTACCAGCACTGGGGTCACTGCCCACTGAGTGAGACCGATTGCTGCACTGGATTACGATACCGCAGCCCCGACTGCTTGAGCCGCCGCAAAGGCGGGCGCAGCGTGCCACAGTGCTCGGAAAAAGCTGCAAGCAGAGGGTGCCGGCAGACAGCTACTTGTAGTTCCTCCCGAGGATGATAGAAGCACACTGCCTGATCCTGCTGTTGGCGCTGCCGGCCCCGACCGATCTGCGTACAGAACTGGCCCTGCTATTGCCATATCTTGCCTTTGCTTGTGTAGGACTGTAAACTGTCTACTACATACCCTAGTATGCCCATTCAGTGATGCGTGAGCATCACCTCCTGCCTGTGCAACCGTCAGACTCAATGTTTAATCACATGCACATGCATGGCATGCATCGCCAGATATGAATGTAGCGCTGCAATCGCAAGCCTCTCACTGCACAGCGCAGGCGGTATGTCTGCAGAGGGTACGTTTTGGCGCCCTGTCCCAGCCCGCTGTCATCCTGCACTGCGCTGCGTTCAGCAGTGGGTGAGGAGGAGCGCACCCAGCGGAAGCACGCTTATCTCCATGGGGAGATGCCAAGACACCTCCGAGCGAGGGCAGGTCGTCAGCCGCAGGCAGTCGATACTTGCAGCGGCGTGGAGGAGGGGGAATTTGGCAGAGTATTGACGACGACACGTCGCGGGATGTGTGACACTAGGTGGTGTACAACGTCGCGCTGAGGCGGGCGCTCCAGGAAAGTAAGGCCTTTCACTTGATTTTCGTCCCAAGAAATCGAAAAGTCGGCGCCTTGCGCCAGCTCAAGCGCACACCCTTACTCGTAGCGATGACAGGGTTCAGCTGTTACGACTGGTAATCCTTACAGGTACCTGTACGTACACACCCCGTGGAGGATGCTCATCACGCATCACGCAAGGCTGCGCTGGCGTGCATACGTCGATTGTATGAGGGTGGGTTGTGGGTATGTGGATGTATGTGGGTTCGGCTGCTCCGCCTTGATTATCGTCATCCGCGGGTCAGGACAAACTATGCGCGGGTACAGGTGAATTACAAAAAAGGCAGTAACAAATCCACCTACTACAAAAAGCAGTACCAGAAAATCCAAGAGTTTGGTACGCGCAGCGTACAAATTTGGTACGCGCGTACCAAATGGGAGGACGACGAGCTGAGGCCACTCTACCTGGGTGCTCTATGCACATTCATCATGCAATATGCGTACCAAAAGCACGAGCTGTGGTAAAGCGGTTACTGTGTGCGCCGGTATTATTATTATGGTTCGCGCAAAATAAATATTAGTGCATCATCGTGGGGTTGCTCAACTCTTGCATCCATATGTGTACACTACAAAGCAACATCCAATGTTGTAAAGATTGTGATTTGCAGTCATCGAGAAAGTGAAATCCGTGAATAGTTGACAAATGCTAGAAAGGAATATGGTAACATGTGCCTTTTACATTTTACAAATAAATAAATAGATATTTTATTGTTGCTGCACCATCGCAACGCATTGCCGCTCAACCAGTGTCGCCAGACCGTCCACTTCATTGCAAAGCAATTGTCGCTGCACCACTACTTGGGGAATTAGCGGATGATCATGTTTAGCATGTCTTAAAACCAGTTACACTCGGAGCGCGCGCCAGCAATGCTACATGGAGTATATGTATTACTATGTCCGCACCACTACTCAGCTCTTGCTACTGCACCACTACTCAACCACGGTGCGTGCCATGCCTCCTCTTCTTCTGTGTTGGTCTAGTGGCCTCCGGCGGTTGAGGAGGCTCATCACCCTTTGAGCGGCGCCATTTCATGAGGGAGTCTGAATCGGTTGGGCACCGGGCGCCAACTTTTCTCAACTCATCTACACGAGATTGCAGTGAGCTCACCTTGAGAGTAACATTTGAGCCTTTGAGAAGAGAAGCAGGCACATCCTTGCCAGCCTCCTGGAAGCGTTCAATCAGGTATGCAATGACCCATCTCTCCAGCTGCGCCACAAGTACCCGTTGCTTCCCATGATCAAACGCTGGTGCTCCTGGGGGTTGCGGTAAGAGTTGTTTGCGCTCCTCAGGCGTCGCAATGTTGTTGAAGAACTCAAAGCATGTGACCGCCTTCTTCTTGTCAGATCTCTCTCCTTGTACTGCTCCCACTCCCCCTCCTTTCCTCATCGTGCCGAGGAAGAACTCGTTAGCGCCAAGGCCAGCCAATTTTATCTGATGGCTGGCGTCGCCACTCGGGGCCATCAAGGACTGAAAAGCGTTGAGACGAGGTGCATCACTTCGCTGAGTAGTAATGCCACCAACGGGGTGTTCGATGGCACTTTGGGAGGCAACATCGGTGTTTGGCAGCACGCTTTGTTGAAAAGTGGGGTCATCAACGGTAGCGGTCGCAGTAGCGCGTGGGATATTCATCGCCGTTGACCGCTCCGCGTTAATGATCATCGACGGCATGGTCACGACCTTTTGACGGAATTGGTTGATGGCAGTAACGATGCTCTGGAGAGCTGCCTACGAGAACCCGGCAAATTTGTGAGTGTACACATATAAACACAAACTAGTATGAGTGACCATATCAAATCAATTTTATTCACCTGTGAGGCACAATTGTTGGCAGGGGCGGTGAGATGCAGATTTGAGGTTTCGAAGGCGGTCTTGAGATGCAGGCTCCAATTACTAAGAAGACTGCCTGCCTCCGCACAGCTATTACATATGTTGCAGGCCACCAAGCTCTCGCGCATACGGGCCCGAACATTGTGCACCTCGTGGGCAACGGTGCGCTCATCATGATACATGACCTGGCTTGCGAACGCTGCATGCAGCATTGGGCGGAGATGGCCATCACGCCGAATCTGTGGGGGGGATGCACTGTCCATCTGGTAAAGATGATCTATGGCTAACTCCAGGTGCTCCATGTCCGACACAAGTCCTGAAGTACTCAACTCTCGCAATGAGGGTGGCACTGGCCCCATTCCAAGTTGTCCCCACGGCAAAGCTGGCCAACCAGATAGCACGATGGCTCCTGGCATAGCCAATGCGACACTTGAATCCATGTACTCAAAAAGCGCAGAAACTTTGCGCAAGTCGTGGCCTGTGCATTGCGCCGCAAACTCCGCCGGCATGCGCGCACAAAGTTCATTGATGGCGCCAGGGCGAAAGCCACCTATTACAGATGGGGCAAATATGTGAAGATGAGCACATGAATGCATGATGCGCATTGTGATTCGGTGACACATGTCGCTAAATCCAAAACAATATAATCCAACACAACCTAACACAATAATATAATGCATA
This sequence comes from Tetraselmis striata, assembly GCA_006384855.1. Classification (NCBI taxonomy): domain Eukaryota; kingdom Viridiplantae; phylum Chlorophyta; class Chlorodendrophyceae; order Chlorodendrales; family Chlorodendraceae; genus Tetraselmis; species Tetraselmis striata. Next base: position 16,690 of record VCJN01000631.1, on the reverse strand, counting down.
CACACGAATAAATGATTAGGATGTACCTGCGGTTGGACGATGTGGTAGATCCCGTACTGCAACATCTTGGTACCTCGCCAGCCCGCCCTCTCCAACTTGCAGTGCCTTCACATAGGATGTGATAATGGAGGCGGGGGTACTTGACCCATGAAGAAAGGGAAACAACCATGTGGCTGCACTATCATCGTACATTGTGCGGTTTGCGCTGACGGTGAGAAAGTCTCCAAGGCTAGCGAACCAGTCGGAGTGCCTGTCCTTGCCAGCACAGACAACGATGATGTTGACCTTCGCAGTTTTAAGCATGGGTACCTCCATCTTAAGACACCTGTTGATGCAAATGCAAATAATTAGTTTATATATATATATGAATGTATCATATATCATGTACATTTACATGTATACACATACATCTATATATCATAAATATACATACATACATAGCATATATGGCTGAATATGCTCATGAGCAGTGGCACAGCAAATATGTCGTAAGCATCGAAATTATGGGCTCATATAATAGGCATTGGATACTCACGTAAAGTGTCGATCCCATTCTAATCCATCCCATGTTATCCAAGCAACTTCGCTGCTGCGGCCAGCGCTACGTTGAAGCGTGGCTAGAACGAGCTTGCGGCGTGCCGCTTCGCCATCGTTCTTTTTGGCATAGGCAGCATTCATCTTGCATACGTCACCTGAGGATAACATAGAATTAGAAGTATTACACATGTTGAACAGACATGCCGGCAAGAGAAGTTGCGCGCACTTGAGTAAATGGGTGTCTCTGAGTTGTCTAGCTGGTCCCCCGCGTCTCGGGCTCGCTGAAACAGAAGGCGCTTGATGTTCGCCCGTAAACCTTTCCACCATTTTGCCTCTGACGTGGTTGAGTTGATGTCAAGGCAGGTGAAGAACAACTTGGAGGCGCTTGTCCTAGGCAGCAAGTAGCGGTGTCGAAGGTATTAAGCCACTGCCAAAAAATGAGAAGACTATACCAAGCAAATGGTTGAAATCCCTGTCCTAAATCAAACATACTGATAAATACGCCTGGATGAACGCAAAAAACTGGACGCTGAGACAAGTCGTGCCACGCGTGACGAGGGTGCTTACCCAATTGCCTTGTACTTGTTGGCGGCCATGTTCATAAGGATCCCTAAGTAATCCAGAACAGAACTAAATAGCAAGGGTTGCCCATAGTTTGGTCCTTGCTGCTCAATCTTGTACACATGCACCATGTAATGAGCGAAATGCTCATACAACTCCGTGGAGCACGCCAAATCTTCGGGTAGAGTTTGAAACTCTGGGCAGTTCTTGAACTTGTCGGCTGTCCCTGGCGCTTGCGTGAACAACGTGTAAATGCGCCTTACATTGTTACGAGCAGCATTATGTTTATCTGACTGCCCAATGGAACTGAGGGTGGTCATTTCACCTGCGTGTCATACATAATCACAATCAGTGCTTCGCCTAGTGCACAATACATTGCGCAATACAAGCGGACCATACATACAACTGACGGCGCGCACGACACCGACAAAGATAGACATGCATGTGCAACGCGCAAGCGCAGCAAAAGCGAGGCGTGCACCTACAATAGACAAGGCGTGGTGGGCAGGGAGACAGAATCACAGAGCGCCGCAGTCAGGCAGCGGGACGGCCACGCACCAGGGGCACCGACGACAACAGCACAGGCACAGGAAGGGGCAGCTCAGGCAGGGCGCCAAGCTCCTGCAGCGCAGTCGGCCGCAGAACGGCAAGCATAAGAAAGTCGCTGGCATCAGCCAGCCCCAGCGCCACATCATTGACAGCCCGCGAAAGTCAGGCAGCGGGAGGGCCGCGCACCAGTGGCTCCAACGACAACAGCACAGCCACACAGTGGGGCAGCTCAGGCAGGGCGCCAAGCTCCTACAACGAAGGCGGTCACAGAACGGCAAGCGTCAGAAAGCCGCGGGCGTCGGCCAGCCGCAGCGCCGCATCAAATCACTCGGGGGGGTTAGGGGTGGCCAGCTGAGCGCAGCGCGAAGGCAAATCAAAATGCGAGACAGGCACCTACAACAGAGACGGCGTGGCGGGCAGGGGGAGGGCAGCGTCGGCGGGCGCCTGCGCGCTGGCGGCGTGCCGCCTGCGGGGATGGCGGCAAGCAGCGGCAGCAGCGGAGTCAGTGCGACAGTCTAGGGTGCCTCACGCAGGTCAAGCAGCCAAGGCTGTCGTAAACACACAGAAGGCAGCAGAGAGAAAGAAACAATCGTTACAACGTTGTCACCACCCGCCGCTATTTATGTGTATGGCTAGCTCACAGCTAGCCACCACCAAGCGGCACGCGCACTGCTAAGCGCGTCACCGTGGAGAGTCGTGCCTCGAAGTGTCGAACAGGAGGTCGTCGCTTAGAGACCTCCGCACATGTAGTTGACACATCAGTTTATACACAAGTATACAACTGATGTTACAGAGGCAGGTGCATTATACATATATGCCCGCTACGGGTACGCACATGCGTATTATCCCGTAACTACTACTGAACAGTGTACCGGTACCAGTAGGACTCGTCTCATGATTCATCATCCACCAGTACTCGTATTGTGGCGCGTGACACACGCGCGCACACATACGATACAGCAGGTACTCGTACATGAATGATGCTACGATCATACAGTACCCGTACAGAGTATGCCATTATTGTCACACTACATCTCTCCCCCCTTGACAACAGTGTGAAATAGCATTCCACAGGCAGTTTAATTTGCAGTCGGCACACGTGCCGGGTATTTATGCATATGCTCCACAAATTCAGGTGACTTTACAAAGTCCAACCATTTGGGAGTAGCCATAAAATCCTGCAATGCTATTGTCCTTTTAACATCAAACAAACGATGCCAAACAGGGGCAATAGACTCATCCGCAAAGTGAACAAGAAATTGCAACTGAGTACCACGTAAACCGGGCATGGAACCGATCTTAACGCTGGTAATCTTGTCAATCTCATACTCATCATCAGAGTCGTCACCGGTACCAACAACAAGAGGTACATGCGGGCGCAACGGCGCAGTGGGACAGGGTCTCAAGTTATTAACATGAAATACTGGGTGCAACTTAACACCAGCAGGTAATTTCAGTCGATAACTATGACCGCCAATTTTCTCTACAATAGAAAATGGGCCAAGCTGCTTGTCCATCAGCTTTTTGCAAGGCTGACCTTTGACCTTCAGCAGACGGGTATCCACAGATACTCTATCTCCAACATTGAAGATAGGAGGATTGCGCTGTTGCCTAACACTAGGTCGAACAGTCAATTCATCTTTATGGACAGCCAACACTGACCGAACCAACTCGTGAATCTCCTTCATATCTTGGATACGTTGCTGAGCATCACAAGAGAATGCTATTGTTGGTCTCATACCAAACAATACATCCGGAGGCGTTTCAGGATTGAAACCATACATAACCTCAAATGGTGCATGCTCAATGCCAAGTGCTTTGTTGGAATTATACGCAAATTCCATCAATGGTAACTGGTCTACCCAGTTTGAACCATCGAAACAACAAAACGCACGAGCCAACTCAGTGACTATGGCATTAATGCGTTCGGTCAAACCATCTGTTTCAGGATGTTGGCCACTAGACATGTTCAATTTAGTGCCAAGTCTCCGCCACAGAGTTTGCCAGAATGCAGACAGGAACCGTGGATCTCTATCAGAGACGATCACACGAGGTATTCCATGCAGCCTGAATACTTCCTTCAGAAATAATTCAGCTGCCTGTCCACCAGTCACGTTGACTGTGGTTGGAATAAAATGTGCTTGCCGGGACAGATGGCAACACACAACCAACATAGTATTATAACCATTACTCTCAGGTAACTCGGTTATAAAATCCAAACCAACCGTATGCCATGGACGTGGCGGTACTGGTAAGGGCTGTGTTGGTGCAGGTGGCTGCGGACGTGCACGAACACGCCGGCACACCGAACATGGTTCACAATAGGTTTTCACGTCATGTCGTATGCGTGTCCACCAAAAACGGTCCAAGGCACGTGCCAAGGTGCTTGCATAAGCACGGTGACCAACAGAATCATGTAGCTCATACAATATCTTATTGATGATGTCACGATTGGTTGGTATGCAAAGACGTCCATGTCTCCAAAAATAACCATCGTGCTCTACCACATGACCGGACTGCTTCCACCCCCCCCATAAGGAGTAGAACGCGTCCTCTGCATATCCAGCCTTAATAAGGTGGAGAATATTGTCATCAAGGCTAAGTGACGACGCACTTACAGCCGACAATACCGCAGTACATGGGCGATGTTCACTCACGAGTGATTCAGCCGCGTCCGGCACATCCCCGGTCCAATATAAGCCACCGAAACCAATCGGCTTAAAATCCGGTCTACGCGACAACGGATCGGCTTCATTCCACTTGCCCTTTCGGTATGCAAGAGATATGGACCCAACAAACGGCTGCAAGTCGCGTACATAGCGCACTTGTCGCCGGTTCAACCTTTCTGCCGGTTGCCTGAGCAGATGACGCAGGGTGTCATGATCTGAGACAACAAGGAATCGACAGCACCCTTCAAGGTAACAACGCCAGTGCTTAATTGATTCACAGACAGCCAAAGCTTCCAAATCATAAGCACTGTAGGTATTACCACGCTCAGCTGCATTCAGCTTTCGCGCCCAGTAACTCACTGGTTGAGGACCTCCTCCTTGGTCATGCAGTAGCACTGCAGCAAGCCCTACGTTGGACGCATCTGTCGCTACGGTGAACGTCGCATCCGCCCCCATGGAAGGAATGGAAAGACACGGAGCGGAAATCAGTCGCAGACGAAGGGTCTCAAAGGCTTCCTGACACGCCGGTGACCAGTCAACATGAACTGGTTTAGACTTACGCAATAAGTCAGTCAATGGTGCAGTTAAATCACTGAAATGATGAATAAACTTAGAGTAGAAATTGCAGAATTGTACGAAACTTCTGACTTCACTCTGAGTTTTAGGGACAGGCCAATCCCTAACTGCAGCTACTTTGGCCTCTGAAACTGACAACTTACCATCAGCGACGGTATACCCCAAATAATCCATAGATTGCATGCGAAAGAAACATTTCTTTAATTGCAACCTCAGATTATATTCATTCAGTTTCTCAAAAACTAAACGAAGGTGCTTTATGTGGTCATCATAATTATCTGAATATATACATATATCATCCAGATACACCACCACAAAATCACGCAAAAATGGTCTCAAGATGTCATTCATCATGCGCTGGAAAGTGGCCGGGGCATTGCACAAACCAAATGGCATTGCAGTCCACTCCCATAGACCATCAGGTGTCTGAAACGCTGTCTTGTGGATGTCCTCCTCTGCAATGGCAACCTGCCAATAACCTGATGCTAAATCCAGATGGGTATAGCAACGGGCATTGCGGAGAGAATCCAACGTTTCATCAATTCGCGGCAAAGGATACATATCCTTTCGAGTGACCTCGTTCAGCCCACGAAAATCTACACACAACCGAAGGGATCCATCTGCCTTCTTAACAAAAAGAATAGGCGAACCAAACTCAGATTGACTAGGAGGAACAAGTCCAGCGGCAATCGCATCTTTGAGTTGGCGATCCAATTCAGCACGTTCAGCGGGAGACAAACGATTAAGTCTTTGGCGTTTCATTTTGCCAGTTAACTCAATTTTGTGATCCCATGGCCGATGAACAGGCGGCCTGTTGACTGGACGCAAAATTTCAGGAAACTCGTCATACAACAAATGACGAATAGCATCCTTTTGCTCTGGTGTCATAGCATTGTCTAAATGCAGGTCAAGATCATCCTTTATAACCGACATTTCAACGACATAGAATTCAGCCAAAGAATTATGCTTAGACGCACGAGCAGTTTTGCGCATCAACTTTTGTACCCTAGTGGAAGTAATCATGCTACATGCAGGAATACGACCCACTATTACAACAGGTACATGGGTTCCATCCATTAGCGTCATGATACGTTCCGTACCATACTTAATGGTAACTTGCGCTTCATCAAGCCAAGTTAAACCCAATTTTCGGAGACTTTGAGCTCACGCAGTATATAAAATACTCGATTCTCAAATACATGTCCTCCAACAGACAGAGACACAACAGTTGTATGGCAACATGAGACACGTTGACCATTAGCCAAACGGACAGGTGTTCTGGCTTTCAACTTTTGTATCTGCAAGTTGTTTCTGCGCACAAAGTCCTCAGATATAAAATCTAAAGATGCCGCATTATCAACCAGTGCATCCACAACGGCGTCATCGTTAATTGTCACATTAACTTTCAACAATGGCCTGGGGTCATCCCAACGAGTCAAAGAAGCAATCTGAGGCAAACTTTGCCTTTGCATACTCCAAAATGATGGATCAGTCACATTGACAGCATCACACTCATTTATAGACTCAGATGCACGTCCACCAATACCAACGCTAGAATCTGCAACTTTTGCAGAGTCCACGTTAAAACTCACATTTGGACTTGTGACAGTTTTAGGTACAAAGTCATCAGGAAAAGCACAGTTAGCATCAACTAACCAAATGTTAACCCCATACTTTGGCGGTCTAACATTTTCCTGGACTGTGGCATTTTTATCAGACCACCTGGTGAACAAAGGTGTCTTTGCCGGGTATTGCTGCAATAGTTTCCAATGCTTTGTCAAAGCACTGAATCTATCAAATGCAGGCAATACAAACACTCCTACAGTATGTTCTTTAGCCCTACTGCGGCATTGCTCAAAATGCCTCGCAATAGACTCAGTCATATGTCATGGAGGGTGAATAAACACACGTTCATTCGACAAGTCGCGCGATAATATCGAATCTTGTTCTGAACAGAACGGCAAGTTTCGATAGGTATTCAGACCCTCATTATCCGCACAGCCCTCCAGCGTAAACTGGAACATCTCATGTAAGGGATCGAAGACTCTATCGACCAGTCGCCACTCGGCACTGACTGCAGTCTTTCTAGGCATACGACGCCTCAGAGCCTTTACGCGACGATGAGTCGAAACTTTCCGAGCACCCGTTACACAGGCTACTGGCAAAGTCGGACCAGACTCGCGTACACTATTCGAGTTCTCATCAGTAGGCGACTCAACATAGTTGTTACTACTCTCAGAGATGACGACATCGTCACTCGAACATGTACTCGTCACAGGTATATCGTCATTCAGACGTGCATTAGACAATAATGCAGATACCTCAGGTGCCAATGACATATCGGCAACAGTAACTTCGCAGTCATGCGACTCGACAGTTACTGGACAGCATGATGTAACACAAACATCACTTACATCCCTATCTACTGAGATGTCAGCAGCAGAATAAGGGCACCCCTATTTCATCTTAGGGCAGTCTTTCAGAAGGTGAGCCTCACCACACTTAAAGCATGTTTTAGCAGCCAGATGCTTAGCATACTTCTCTGGCTCATGCAGTTTTGTGCCGAGGCGACTTACCGAGAGAACGGGCGCCACTAAAAGACCATAGCAAAGGTCGCCGAACAGCGTGTCGACTCGTTGCTTATCTCCTGTCGAGATATCGCCGGTATGTCGACATATTCTTGACGCGTACTCAGCGGAAGTTACCGGCACTCCATCAGCACGTCCTGCTGTCATCTGCAGTAACAAACTTACCTGCATGCAAACTATAGATGCAAATGCAGGTGCAGATGCTACTATAGATGCAAATGCAGGTGCAAATGCTACTATAGATGGAGATGCAGGTGCAGATGATACTATAGATGCAGATGCATATGCAAATGCTGCTATAGATGATGCAAGCTTCTCGTTGAGGATCTTGTACTTGAGCCGAAACATGAACGGCTATACGACGAGCTCCCAGGTCGCAGTCACAGCAGGTCGTTGATCAGCATGTGCAAGTCCGGCAGTATTCGTCGACTTCAGTCCCACTGTACCGAGCTGCTCCGGCAGTCCAGTACAGCGCAGCTACTGGTGCAGCTAGGTGCGATATATGACTAGAGCGTGCGACCTTTTTGGCGTGCTCATTTCAGGCGTGCGCATTTCAGACGTGCGCATCTCACTGGCTATCTTTCTGGATGATAGCTTAGATGCATATAAGAAACATTTCATGCCATCTATGATGAGAACGTCAAACAGTTCTAAGTCGTCCTCAGAGACAAGCAGACCAGTTTCCTCGCGGAGTTTCCGCACAGCCGTGCCGCGCACAGTAATGTCAGATGCTGTCGACTTTCCGACTGGTATGAAAAGAGTCGATATAGCATTTGGCTCAGTCGTTAAGATCACTTGACGTTCGACAGAGTGACCTTTACCATAAGTGACCACTACGGCAGCACAAACCTTAGTAGTCGACAGGTCGACTGAACTTTCCTCGTTGAGCAGTTGCTCTCGGCTTTTGCCAGCAGAATTCATCGACTCGGACATGTCGAACTGCTCAGTCGAGGTATCGCAGGTTGAGCAGTGGAAGCTAGAATAAGGAGCGCAACAACAGCTCCGAGACCAGTGCGACAGTCTAGGGTGCCTCACGCAGGTCAAGCAGCCAAGGCTGTCGTAAACACACAGAAGGCAGCAGAGAGAAAGAAACAATCGTTACAACGTTGTCACCACCCGCCGCTATTTATGCGTATGGCTAGCTCACAGCTAGCCACCACCAAGCGGCACGCGCACTGCTAAGCGCGTCACCGTGGAGAGTCGTGCCTCGAAGTGTCGAACAGGAGGTCGTCGCTTAGAGACCTCCGCACATGTAGTTGACACATCAGTTTATACACAAGTATACAACTGATGTTACAGAGGCAGGTGCATTATACATATATGCCCGCTACGGGTACGCACATGCGTTTTATCCCGTAACTACTACTGAACAGTGTACCGGTACCAGTAGGACTCGTCTCATGATTCATCATCCACCAGTACTCGTATTGTGGCGCGTGACACACGCGCGCACACATACGATACAGCAGGTACTCGTACATGAATGATGCTACGATCATACAGTACCCGTACAGAGTATGCCATTATTGTCACATCAGGGTGGCGAGTCGGGTTAGGCGAGGAGAGGGCAGCCGCGCGCAGCGCGCATGCAGGGCAAACCGCGAGGCGGGCACCGTACAGCAGATACGGCGTGGCGGGCAGGGAGGGCAGCGTCGGCGTGTGGCGGCGAGCAGCGGCAACAGCGACTACACTGTTGGTGGGCAGCGCCAAGGCGGAGGATCGAGCAGGGCGCCAGATTGGGGGTGCTGGCGACCACCAGGTACCCTTACGGGAAAGTATACGGGTAACCTTGGCCCGATAGCGACCTATATATACTGTATGCGGGAGCCCTGACTACATTCCGGATCTGCTCCGCGCAGGCGCGAGCGCAGCAGAACAGCAATATAACACCTGACCCCCGATAACTGCACTGGTCATTGGCAGAAGTTATATATATATATCAGAATTTTACCGTATTAACACATACATGCCGGCCGGTAGTATATATTTCAAAATAACCAGCACTGCTGGAATATACAGGTAGATACCGCTGTACTCTGTTAGTTAGTTATATATATATTTTTATATTTTGTAGACATACAGGTAGACACTGCACTGCCCTGTCCGGTGTCCCCCGGGTACGGATACTGAATGGGTGTGCATCATACGAGGGCACGTGATGACGCATGGTCTTGGTCGTTGTCCCTCGTCGAATTACGCGGCGAAACGATCAATATCTCGTATTCTCGCGCCTTCCTTCGCGCGCGGCGGGATTTTGAAGCCATGTACAATACGCCGTGCTCGCATCCGACACGCGCGGTACGAGGACTTTTGGTACGCGGCGGCGTACCAAAAGTCCGGCTCGTGCTGAAGAGCCATACTGCTGGTACCCGGCACTCGTACCTGTGTACTGCTGTATAGCGCGGGATTAATTATTTTGGACGGACGGACGGGTCTTATTATTTATAAACCCTCTATGCAACTGTATAAAAACGACGTACTTGACAGGTGCGGGTAGTAGCAGACACGCGTATTCCTGACTAGTCGAGACTCGTACGCTTTAATGCGTCGCACATATATGTGCGCTAACCGACGACGCGTACTGGCTACCGTACGGTACTATATACAAATAATACCTGCTGTAGCGACTATAGTGTATATTCTTCACGTGTGTGCGTGAAAAATAAATTTACATACCCAGCATATCCTACCGAGATGTTAACCTCAAGTATACATACGCGTTACTGGCACGTTGGCACCTGTGTTACGGTGCTGTATTCCCGATACTACATTGTTGCAATGGTAGCTTTTGATAGCCGCGCTCTATCAAAAGCGCGGAGGATCCGTGGATGACGACACTGCGAGAGTGTATCGTCGCATAAATGAGCCACCTGCAAAATTCAAGAAATCCATACAGAAATCCAGAAGAAAATCCAGAGGCGGGAACCGCCATGACAGCCACCGACCAGGCATCGCGACCAGCCAGCCGCCGCTCCACGCAGTAGGGACGCTCTCCCCAGCACACAATCCCGGGCCACTCCAATAGCGGCACTAGGCCAAATGTGATGTGAAGGCGCCGACAGGAAAGGAGCTTCGAAGTAGAGGTCTCGCAGCAAGGAGCGGAAGTGGGGGGATCCGACCAAGAACGAGGCGCCACGGGCGTGCAACAGACACATGCCACCCAACGCCAAATCCGCCGCCAGCTATGTCGCGTCCTTTTCCGCCAAACGTAGAACGCCTTCCCCAGCACAACATCCCGGGCCACTCCAATAGCGGCGCTGAGCCGAATGTAATGTAGAGGCGCCAACATGACATGAAGGGAGAAAGTGCTCAACGAGTGGAGAGCCGACCGGGCCAGCAACGACGTAAGACGCCGGTGTCCAGCGCGCGTTGTTCCTCCCAGCGCCAGATCCGCCGCCTGCTCGGTCGCGTCCCCTTCCGCCGAACGTAGAACCCCCTTCCCATCACAACATCCCGGGCCACTCCAGCCAATAGCGGCACTAGGCCGAACGTGATGTGGAGGCGCCGACGTGACAGGAAGGGAGAGGATGCTCAAAGAACAACGAACGGGGACTTGACCGGACCAGCAACGACGTAAGACGCCGGTGTCCAGCTCACACTGCTACTCCGCGGCAGTGCGCACGTGGCAGCACGGGCGGGGGCAAGGCTACCAAGGCGCCACCCGTGCACGATCCCCGCCCCCATTCCCAGCCGGGGGTGGAGGCGGAGGAAGGGCCCGCGATTCCGAGGGCCGAGGACGGTCGTCGGGTCCGCTCAGGCGGTGGGTGGGTGGGTGGGATGGGCATCGTCGCATAAATACAGTGAAAATGATGTCTCCTCAGTCAATCCCCCTGAAAGGCGGTACCCGTACCCTGGTATTAATAATGTAGCTCTAACGGTTGGCACTGCTGGTTGGCCCTGGTATGATATGACACTGTTAATCCTCATTGTTAGTCATATCATATCGTCTGTAATGCGTGATATCCGCGAATCGACGCACACTGGGAACCGATCTGGGGCGGACTCCGCGCTGTACTACTGCAAGGAATAACTTTTCACAGCCGCGCTATAGTCGCTATTTGAAAGCGCGGGGGTTCCACGGATGAAACACTGCGAGAGTATATCTTGTATATATCGTGAGAATGTCTCCTCACAACTGTGCGCCCGCCGTTGTCGTAGCCTCCGCCGCCCGAGATCCCTTACATATCCCTTGGTCGCTACCCGCCGTGGGCATTCGCTATTCACCACCAGCAAAATCCTTTATACTCCACTTTTACCATCAACAAAATAAAGTCTTTGTGTCACCATACGCAATCTCGTGTGCTATCTCTCACCTGCGGTATCCAACCACACACGCGGAGGAACACCCTCGCCTACACCGCCCATGCGTTCGCAGACCCCAATGGGACAATGGGCGAGGCAGTTCCCGCGGCCGTGCGAGCTACCACGGCAAACATGCACTCAACCCGTTTGTCAGACACGCGGATGCTCTCGCGGCGGTGAACTATATAGAACTGCTTCAGCAAGCGTTCTCGATGACACGGATAGCAGCCTCGAGAGCACCGCGCCATGCTAGCAACTCCCAAGCGTATTCCCTGACCCAGCCCGAATTTAAGCGAGGTGTCGGAGTATAGTTGATGGCCGCTGGTTAGCCCATACTGATTGCGGCTTATGCCAGTCGGCAACATTCGCCTGCTCATGTTGGGGCTTATGGTACCCCCCCCCCCCCCCGCCTCCCATCCCCGCCCGAGGCCAAACCGTCACGTTTTTGGACCCCATGTGATGTGTGCATTATGCTTATGTTTGCGCCCATGTTGGCGCCGGCATTTCGTTCTGGCCTCGGGTCTCTCAGTCGCCCCGCTGCTCTCTCAGCGGGTTTACATGGGATTCATGAATATATCTCCAGACTTACGGAAGATTTTTTGACACATTTTGGTGTCATCCATGCTGAGGTTATACAAGCTGGACCTGCCTCCTGCAGCGACCGTTGATGACCGCAGCTTGCTGGTGCTGCTGGCGGCATGGGCAACATCATGGCCGCATGTGATTGCCGTGGGAGCGCTCGAGTACTAACCTTCGGGTGTAGATGGTGATAAGAGGCGTTGATATTGCATATATAAAGCCAGTGTAATACTTCAGGGCGCTAGTAACCCTGGCGGAGCTGGGCGGTTAATGGGAGCACATGCACCACGCCCGCACACACGGGAAGTTGACTGCTGCCGTTGAGTGGCCGCGATCCTGCCAAATCTTTCCAGCCTCCGCATGCACGCGCGCTTGCAGTGGGCCAGGGGATTGCGATGCGTATGTTTGACCCGCATGCACGCACCTGCTTTCAAAGCGGGTGATTGAGGGACAGCATGTGGTCGTCCTTCATCAAGTCCAATGTATTGCATATGCACTCGACGGCTGCGTGCCCCATGTGCACCGCTTTCATCCCCCGCCATTGGGTTCACAGTGGGAACACCGTGGAAATGGTCAGTGTTGTAGAATTACATGCATGACTTCCTAGATTGTAATCTACTTTGTTGCTGCTAGATCTATTCACAGCTTCTAGATACTGCGTTGTGGGCTCTGAAACCTTCTGCCTCATGAGTTGTTGGTTGGGATTTTGCCCTGCATGGCAAGTCAGCATGGCAGCGTCACTCTCCTTGCGCGGGCGACATGACGGCGCCGGAATTGCATATATCACCGGTTCCTGGCATCGGCAGAGGTCGGGCAAATTGTAACTATAAAACTAATAAAAAATCATTGGGGCGGGAAAAACGAAAAACAATATTATTTAAACAATATGTCGGTTGTGAGTATGGGTTTTTTTTTTGGGGGGGGGGGGGGGGGGCGTAATTTTTCCAAGCAACCGAAGTAACCCCATGGTATCCCATGTGTCGCCAGAATTACCTCATCTTCGACAGCATGCAGGTGCCCGGGCTCGTCGAGACCGTTCTCCAAGCGATCAGCCCGTGCGAGAGCGGGAGAGCCGGCGGCGGCCGAGCCGGCGTTCACCGCGGCATAGGGCAAGTAGCGCCACGTCGAGCCGGGCCGCCTAGCGGGTAGGTGATCTGCTCACGATGGCGGCGGAGATGAAGAGTTCCGTACGAGCAAGAGGGGAAGGAGTACCGCGCTATCGTGCGGTGCCGGTCAATTTATGTTTTCTCGCTGGGCGGTTCTTTGTGAGCTCCTCGACGACCGATGCCGATGACAAGGTTCGCTCCCGCTCGCATGTACGGCGCCGATTCGGACGACCATGGCGCACCCGCGCCGATGGATGATGGGCCCTACATCATACGCGCGACGACCAGGTAGCGACTAATCCTTACTAGTCTAAATCCGTGTTGACTTCGTAAGGATTAGTCGCTATGGATTGCATGCACCATAGCCGGCGGTACATGGGCGCCTGCGCGCTGTGGCGGGATCTGGACAAATGTGTTGAAGCTATGGTACGGGTTGTCCATCCCGCTCCGCCGGCCTAGCCGCGACACATCATGTAAAGTACTGCTCGCGGGCTCTGGCCGGCGGCGAGTTCTTTGGAGTGTACGTCCGGGTTCTTTGGGGGGGTCAAAACGCCGGGCTACGCCGTAGCCCGGCGGATTCGGCCGCCGGCTGTGTACGGGATAGGAGGTTCTGGGCCCCGGTATGCCGGTCTCGGGGTTCTCAAGAACTGAGGTAAGGGAATATATACATATATATATGTGTGTGTGTGTATATATATGTAGATATGTACATATGTATGTATATGTACATACATATACACATATATGTATACATACATATTATATAACATAAATGCATATATATCAACTTAGTATTCGAATACAGATAGTCACAGATCCCGGGTCTCACATGATGAATGTGTGATGTAATCTAATCGAATACGGGCTTGACAGTGTCGTGTGATACTGTGGCCAACTAGCAGTGCCAACCGTTACAGCTATGGTACCTTTCAGGGGATGGAATGTCGGAGACATGCTCACTATATATACGATGCACTCTCGCATTGTCACCCACGGATCCTCCACGCTTTTAATCGAGGGCGGCTATCAAACCTACTACTTGCAACAGTGTTATATTTTCTTACATACGTGCTTTGACATAGGCGCCCTGAAAACAGTATAGAATATATCCATGCAACGGTGTTTTTGATTACATAAGGGCTTTCACAAAAGCGCACTACAAACAGAACTAACAGCAACTATGAAAGGTTGCCAGCAAAAGAGACACAAGCCTGAAACCAAGGTCGAGCAGGAGGACAGGGAGCCAAGAACCAAGAAGGAGACAAGGGAACCACGAAGTCACTTAGCTGCCAGGAACCAAAGGAACCCCCGCCCCGGGGTAGGCTATCAGCCGCGGCGAGGACGCTTGCAGCCAATGACTCGGGTCATAGCAACACATGCCGACGAGCGACGCGACGCAGGCGCAGGAGCACCATCACGTGCCGCACGCGCGGCCGCGACCCCGCCAAGAACGTTGTCTGCATGTGCCATGTTGATGAGCAAGGAGAAACGGCGGCGCCACGCAGACAAGAGCTGGCCGATTTTTTTGCTAGTGTGTGCGTGGCTAGCTTTCGCGAGCTCCACCAAGAAAGCCTCGGCGTGCGGGGCCAGCGAGCCAAACTCGGAAACGGCGAAAGAAACAAAGCGAAGCATGCCGGCGGCGTTTCGGACACCCTCGTCATACTTCTGGATTTTGTGGCGCTCAGCAGCCCGCAAAGCAGTTGTTGGATCCGAGGTTGACACGCCAAGGATAGGGGCAATGGTGGTATCGACAGCAACCGGTAATAGTAGTCCCGGGACGGGTAAGGATTACCAGTGCGTTTTGCAGCTAGCTCATGTAGCGACCGAATGTTGGGATTATATCAGGATTACCAGTCTGCCAGCACCGCGTACCTGTGGAGGTATGTGCTGGGTAGCCGGATAGGTAGATTTTTCATGCACACTCGTATGAAATATACAGGTAATTAGATCCACCTTGTACGGATAGAAGCGACAACAGTACAGTATGCGACGAGAAACCGTAGCCAGTAGCTGTCTGCGTCGTCGGTGTGCGCATATAGCGACTAGATCAGAGATATAATTTTTTAAAAGCGTACTAGGTCGGTACGAGTCGCGACTACAGTGCAGTACATGTACTGGCACGCGCATATCAGCACGCGTTTATCAGCACGCGTGTCTGCTACCCTTACCTGTCCAGTAGTAGATCGTTTTTAAATTAGTTTATACAGGGTTATTATCACCCGAACTTATTTAACTTCTTCAAGTAATTTAGAAACCAACCCGTACTGATTTTATGATTTATAAGAAAATAATAGCGCGCTTTACAGCAGTACATAGGTAAGGAAATAGGGATTCGGAGTGCCACGCACCAGCAGGTACAACCTGTTCGGTATTATCTAGAGTGACTTTCAGTCGTGAATTTCAGTCTTCCCTGTGTATAACGCTGTTATGATCTGAACTAGTCTATGGGGTTTCCTCCCTTAACCGCTTTTCCGGCTACCGGTGCTGCTAAGTGCTACTGGCTACTAGTTCACCCGTCGTTCCGCCCCTATAGGTGCATCGCGAGTAGACATGAAAACAGCCGTAACATCACAGCATGTCATCTTTCAGCTTCGCTGTGTCACACACAGCGATTAACTTACTCGTAACATGTCGCAAGCAAGGTCACAAGTCGTTTCAAAACCATACCCGACGCACCATCCGTGTGTGTATTTTTCATCCGTACGTCCGTGCGTCACCATGCATGCCAGATGGACGAGAAGAACCCGTCGCCAAGCCGACGCTCGAATCGTTGCAAGCATACATGCGTGACCGGTCTACATTGTAGCGCGAGCTCTCATCGCCTTCGGCCCAATTGACGGCTCATGAGCGTGTTGTTGATGGAGGCGGGGCACATGGCTATGGTTCCGGGCAGCGCGTAGCGGGACAGCCGACAAGCACATGGGCAAGTCGCAGAGCGCCCCGACTTGCTAAAGCTAGCCTAGAGCGCGGCCGTATCGGAGCAAAATCCGCGAGTGGCGAGGACGTTCGACCGGTCAGCCGAGTGCCTGGGCTTTTTCCTTATTTGCGTACCACCTGACGAACGACTACCTCAAGCAGGTTGACCGGCGTTTGCCGGCCTATGAGGAGTATATTTGGATGACGTGTTTTGGCGCCCACATATATAAGTGTTACTCTTTTCGTGGCCCTCGACGAACTGCTACCTTACGCCCCTGCTACCAATCAATACTTCACCCCCTCTCAC
>VCJN01000628.1:0-58246 GCA_006384855.1 Tetraselmis striata | reverse complement strand
AACATTAGGTGAGCAGGATTTATTCCATAATATCATCAGGTATACCACACTCGTTGTCCACCAGCCATATACGAATGGGCCACGGCGCAGGGCGAACATCATATGGACAGTAGCATTATTTGGTGATAAACGGGTAAACATAGCCGGGAACTCTTGGATTAGTTTCTAATGCTTTGTCTTAGCATCAAACTTATCCCAAGCTGGTAGTATAAAAACACCCAGAGTATCATTACGATTAGCCTTACGACACTGTTCAAAGTGTGCAGCAATTTGTTGTACTCTGGTCCATGGCGGATGTATATATATATACTCGTTCACCAGCTAAGTCCCGTTCGAAAAGTGATTCATTGACCATCAAAATGGCAGATCTTTATGGGCATTCAATCCCTCATAATCTGCACATCCTTCTAAAGTAAACTTATACTTATCATAGAGGGGGTCAAAGATACGATCCACCAGTCTCGAGCTATCACCAGTATGTGTACTAGCAGTCTGGACATATTTATACGACCATTGATAGATTTTACTCGACGACGACCCGACAATTCTCGAGCTGCTGTAACGAGTATACTTTTCGTATCTATATCAGATGCTTTACTACCAGTAAACGTATCAGTAGGTGCATCTATTGGGGCACGAGTAGAATCTGACGGTACATCATCATCATCATCTAAAGTGCGTACTGACCTTGGATGTGCCGAGGAGGCAACTTGCCGAGAGAGAGTGACCGCCACTGAAAATACCATAACAAAGGTCGTCGATCAGCGTGTCGACACGTCGACTCCTCCGCGCTTCTTCTCGGTTAGCAAAGCAGCGATGCGTCGATCTCCGCGGCTCCGGATGACAAAGGTCCGCCATCCACTCCACGGTCGTCGGCTCGTTGCTCAGCTCCTGCCGAGTCATCGCCAGTATTTCGTAATATTCTTGGCGCGTACTCGGCGGAAGTCGCGGTTGCTCCAGCACGTCCTGCGATCACCACCTGCAGACTATAGATGCAGATGCAGATGCGGATGCATATGAGTCTATAGATGCATCGATGCATATGCATATGAGGCTATAGATGCAGTCTTCTCGTTGAAGGTCATGTACTTGAGCCGATATACGAACGGCTATGACGAACTCGGTCGCAGTAGCAGGTCGTTGATCAGCAGATGTATTTGCGTACGACGGCCACCAGCGTAGTAAACGCCCTTTTCAGCTCCATATGGTAGAACTCGGTCGCTATGTCGACAGCCATGTAGTCGTCGACGACCTCCCACAGAGGTAACTCGTCGAAGCCATATCGAAACGGTACAATAACAAGTACGCCGGGGTAGCTCTTGTTGGTCCATATGCAAGAAGTCGACACGGCCTTATACACTTCGTTCGACCATCATTCGACGACTGCCGAGTTTATAGCTTGCGATGCGACATAGGGAACGGCACGACACCATTTACCTCGCAGATGCAAAGCTATCTCGGTCGTATAGGACGGGCGATCATTGCCAGGCTCGATGGTGATTCGATCAGGAAAACGCGGACCGTTGTCAGCAGGTGGGTCGGCCGCTACTTGCGGGCCAACAAACTGTACCAGATTTTCATTAGCTAGCTGCTCAGCACGGTAAGGCCATAAAAGTCCACTCGAGCCTCGTACAGAAAGAAGTCCGTTTTATCGATAGTCACACAGTCGAACAGCTTCAGGTCAGCCGGATTCATCATGATCCCGGTTTCATTTTGCAGCATACGTACTGCGAGTTCGCGAACTGACAGGTCGATAAGTGTCGAGGTCCCACAGGGCAGAAAAGCAGTGTTATTATGATTCGGTTCAATAGTCATCATAATGTCACGCTCAGCACCAGCTCCAGTGCCTGAAGTAACAATCAGAGATGCTGCGACACCGCTATCGAAGGGTAGCTTGGAATCTGCGTCCCGCTCACGAGCCGTCAGTTGTGCGCGCGAAAACTTGCGCCTCATCACGTCACTCATTATACAACAAAACGAGGAGTACTTGCAGTGGAAGACTTGAAGAATCTGGAGCTAACACTCGCTCCGAAACCAGTGCGACAGTCTCTGCCGGATAGAGACTCAAAGACAAACAAAGGTGGGTGTGTTGTGGTGGTGCAAAGGCGAGAGGCTACAGTGTTTTGAGAATACAACAATAATTGGTTACAAGGTTGTCACCACCCGCCGCTATATATACTATGGTTGGTGCCGGCACTGGTCGCCAGACCATGCCGACCTATAGCAGCACGCTCACTGCGAAGAGCGTCACCTTGGAGAGACGAACAGAAGACTAAACGTCTGCCTCGTTCTGGTATGGCATTGCTTAGTATATTGCCTGGTACTGACAAATACCGAGCAGACATATATGGACCTCGGGCAGTCGATACCCGGTACGAGTACTAGTGCGCGCGTCGTGTGCGCGCTCGTACTAGTACCTGTTTTACCCGTAGAATGTTACACCACTCGCAGCGGTACTGGTACTTGTACAGTATTATGCCAAAGATAGTGCAGGACAAGTTACACAATAGTATAACTGTCACATTGGCCGGTACAGTTGCTGGACGGGTTTGCAGTAACACCTACGGGGTTGCGGGGCTAAGTTCAGGTAGGAGGGCCGCCCCGTGCGCCCTTCGCGCTCGTAGCGCATGTCACGCGCGTAACGTACACGCGCGAAGCTTGGTCGTTGCGAACCAGTTGTAACACGCAGTGTAATAACCGAGGGACGCAGTGATGAGATGGTACGGGAGGCGGTTGGTTGAGCCGCACTCGGCTGTAGCTGTGAGAAGCGCCGTTCCGAGGAAGGTCTAAATGAAGTCTGTAAGGTGGGTGAGGGGGGGGGGGGGGGGTCAGGTCCTGACACATGGCGCTCATCCCGCCGTTGAGCTGCAAGGGTGCGTTTTGCGGCGGTCACCGAAAGGTGGCCTCGCAAAGCTCCAGCAGCTCCGACGAAAGGCGCCCCACACCGTCACTCGTGCTCACCTTCGCGGCCACGCCCGCGTCCATCGCCACGTCCTCGTCCACGTCCGCGACCTGCAGATGCTGCTGCCGCCACCCGAGCAGTAGCGGTTGCTTTGGCGCTGCTGGCCACAGTCGCCTCGAAGACGCGACGCTCGTAGTCCCTCATGAGGTCCCCCAAAATCGCGGAACCCCGTTGCTCAGAAGCAGGCTGGAAGTGCTGAGCTCGCAGCACGTCTAGAACACCTTGATCACCGTGCACACGCTTGACCTCATTAAGCCTCCGTAGGAAGGCCAAACGAAAGCGAAACGCCTTGTCGATGGCTTCGGCGTGGTTCCGAGCTCTCGCAAGGTAGGGAGTGAAGTCCTAGTTTGCAGCAGGGACGTAGGGCAGCAGCTCGTCGAGAGCCACGAAAAGTGCGGCCATGTGGGCGGCGAAACACGACATCCATAGATACTCCTCCTGGGCCGGCAGACGCCGGTCATCCTGCTTGAGGTACTCGTTCGTTAGGTCGGTGCTCAGGGGGAAGAGTCCAGGCAGTCGGCTGACCGGTCGAACGGCCTCGTAACCAGACTCTGCTCTCTGCAGTAGTTCTGGCACCGCGAGGTAGTCATCCTCGTCACTCACGGATTTTGCTCCGACACGGCCGCTCTGGGCTAGCTCTAGCAAGTCGGGGCGCTCTGCGACTCCCCCGCTGCCTGTCGGCTGTCCCGCGATGCGCTGCCCGGAACCGGAACCATGAGCTCCTTCTCCGTCAACAACGCGCTCACGAGCCGTCAATTGGACCATCGCTGTAGCAAGCTCTCACAGTAATGTAGACTGTGCCTTCACGTCTGCGTGTAGCGACTCGAGCGTCGGCTCAACGACGGGTTCTTCTCCATCTGGCATGGTAACGCACGGATGTACAGATGAGAATACCACACGCGGGTGGTGAGCCGGGTGTGGTCTTGAACAACCTGGGGTGACCTTGCTCGCAACAGGTTACGAGACAGTTTTAAACATCGGGGCGTGGAACGCAGCGAAAACTGGAAGATGGCAGGCTCAGTTGTTGTGGCTGCTTTTATGTCTACTCGTGCCGCACCCAAAAAGGGCGCAACGACAGGTGCCTAGTTCCCGTACCACTGAGCGGCACTTGCAGCTGAAAAGCGGTTAGGTCAAGGGAGGAAACCCCATAAACTAGTTTAGATCAGAAAATACGCGACGAGGACCAGCCTGGTACAAGTACCCGTACCGGGCGGATTGCTGTGTTGAACTAGTACTGCTTTTAGCGGTGGAGTTCATCGCTGTGCGCCCGCCTTTGAAGGCGGCAGTACTGCAACAGTACACAACGGGATGTAGCCTCAGTGTTTACCGGTAGTTTGGTCACAAGCGGTATCCGTTAGGCCTGGAAGATTTTATCCGTTGTCTTTGGTGGCCCCGCCCCTTTTTGGGGGAACCCCCCTTTGGAAATACTTCCTTCCTCTGCAGTACTGCTAAAGTACTGCCATCAAACAAATTACAAAGAAACATCATGTTTGTGCCATGTAAGCATGCAGGAACAGCCAGGGCAACTTAAAAACATGTTATAGATGAACTTCTATGGGTATTGGGCACACCCACCTTCAGGTGAAAAATGGGGGACTTTGACAGTACTTTGTGCAGTACTGTAGACAAGGCTGGGCCAGTAAATAGGCCGTTAATATATATGCAGGAGGATGCATAGAAGACCACGGCACATAGATGAACATGGCACATAGATGAATGTAATAAATGACAATGTTGTTTACATTGTCAACCCAGACCCGCCCGACTGTATGAGACAGCATAGACGGGGTTGTCCAGCAACCGGTGGCTAAGCGAGCGCATGTCGGTTGGGAAATCGCGGTTGGTGGCCAGCGCTTTCATCGCCTCTATGGTCTCCACATGCGACGCCGTCTCGGCCGACCGTACCGCCTCCTCCATCATTTTTGACTTAAGGTCATAGTCGCGCTGCTTGCCGAGCCGCTCCTCGTACCAAAATAGCGAGAGCTCTAGGGCTTTTAGCAACGCGATGATGCCCGGCCACTTGCCCTTCTGGACCCAATTACCGTTGCCGGACAGCGCGTACTGAGGTGCTCCAACGACTTCGGAACGTTCGGCCGATCTGCCTTATGTCCAAGTTTCTTCTTCCCAAAGAACCGCGTGAAACGTTTGTCCGGCCGGGCGGGCCCTTTGTAAAGTTGCTCCCATACCCCAGATACAGAGACAGTCTTGGAACGAGAGCTGAGAGGGAACAAGGCGCGATGGAGGGCGAAGACGAAGTCGAAGCCGACCGATTTAACCGTGTCCACCGACCAACCGACGCCCTCTAGTTCTTGCCAGTCTATCATGGAGTTGTATTGCTGGTTTTTAGCTGACACCGGGGCGCCGCTAGGCACTTTGTGAGTAGAAAGGCAGTGATGACTCTCAGGGCTCGGCTCTGGCCAACATCATCGTCGGGAACGGGTTGTGCGGTGCTTCCCGAGACCTAGCGGGGCGCTGGCATTCGACCTTAATCGTAACCGTTCTCGTCTCAAGGAACGCGAGGGTGTCTGTGACTGCCTCTAGCAGGAACGCTGTGCAGTCTCGCGAAAGCCCACGGTCGTGCCGGGTACCGGCCTGGCACAACCATCTTGATATTGGTGTCAGCAGGCAGGGGGGTAGTCGGGGGCGTGGGCCTCGATTGCCTCATTCAGCTGGTCCGTAGAGTTCTTGTCGCCCCACTCCTGAGCGCCTAGCTTTATCCATTCGTTCCGCACTGCGGTCCTGCCGTCAACGGAAATGCTGACGCACGCCGCCAGTGACGCCATGAGGGACATAGTGGTGTGGTGGTGGGATAGAGTGGAGGGATATCGGATATATGGAAGGCAATGAGTGGGCAGATAAGATGCTCGTGGCTGTCCTAAGTAGCTCCCCGGCCAGGCCCGGCGCAAGGCTCGCGGGTGATATGGCAGCCCGCAGGGTACCGGTAAAAACCGTTTGAAACCCGAAACAGATTGTACGGGTCGCACTAGGACAGTTGACTAGTTCTTGAAACCCCATAAACAAAGCGTAGAGGATGCATTGCGGCGGTTTGTCTCCCCATCAGCCGCTACTGTACTGTGCCGGTGTCGAGTCAGCTGCGCCGGCGCTGTCGCCTACGACATCAGGGGCATCGACGAGTACTGTTCAAAGTACTATTAGACTATAAGTTTTTTTTCCGGAAAAAAAAAGATTCCCCCCCCCTTTTCCCGAGCAAAATCGCCACCAAAGACAACGGATAAAATCCTCCGGGCCTCCAGAAAATAAGGTGCAAAAAAGCTGATGCCAACAATTGAAATTGGAATTGAATTACCACGTGCTAATTCGTTGCTCTCCGCCGCCCGAATCGAGGTGTTCTAAGGGCCTCCCATCTCACCATTGTAGGGACACAAATGTGTATTACATCTCCGGCTACCAGTCTTCCTCTTTTGTTTCCATCCCCGCCTCCTTCCGTTGCATCCTTGGGGGGGAAAGGGCAAATATCGAGTCAAAATGGGCACATTTACGGACTCGAAAATTTGCCCCCCTTAACTCGGTTTTTGCACCCCCCAAGGGGGGTGCAAAAACTGAGTAACGCCCAATACCGTACGAATATACTGTGAAACTGGCCTTTCACACATTCTTGCCAACACTGTATCATGGTACCCTTCACCTATACTACACTATGTACTACACATATGTCCACCGCCCCTTGACGAGATGCGTCGCTACCAGTCCATGCT
The DNA here is from genome assembly GCA_006384855.1 of Tetraselmis striata. Lineage (NCBI taxonomy): Eukaryota > Viridiplantae > Chlorophyta > Chlorodendrophyceae > Chlorodendrales > Chlorodendraceae > Tetraselmis > Tetraselmis striata. Next base: position 51,568 of record VCJN01000628.1, on the reverse strand, counting down.
AACTGTTTTTGCCTCGAATGCTACTCCGCCGCTGTGCTTTTCACTCTTCTATCACTTGCAAGCACCCTCGCGCTTTTGTTCAGGGAGGCATCTTCACGCATCTTGGTTCACAAAAGCATGGCAGACCGTCCTCGCAAAGGAAAACGCACCTCTGCCCGGTTGAAGACTCCGGTGGCAAGGGCATCTGCAGCTGCGCTTGGTCTCGAGCCAACGACGGCTCCGGACGCACTGCTAGTGACCCCCATGGCGCAAGATTCTCCGCAGATGCACTTGCGTTCGGGCAGGAGGGCGTCTCGGGCTCCAATACCCACGACTCAGCCCATAAGGCCCCTGCAACCGAGCGGTGGGCAACATCGAAGCGGACCGCCATGGCCTTGGTACGGAGATTCGCAGCCTTTGGCCGAGCCGGGGCTTCAGCCTAACACCCTGCCTCAAGGCGTGCCACCTTTGGACCAACTCCCCGGAGCGACTCCAACGGTACGCAGACTCGCATCTTCGTTAGCATCACTCATCTCGGCGCCGTGGGCTGCGTTAAGCGCACCTCGCCATCGCGCATCTCAGGAATCTCAACTAGGGCTCCGCATCAAGCCTCGGGAGGTAAATATCAAGAATTGGTGCATGACGGAAAAAAAAGATCAAGAATTGGTGCATGATCCAGTTGATCCGATCTTTAATCGATTTAATTGGGTTGCTAAACATTGGTGCACCGGTAAATCCACCACATAAATATCGGTGCACCAGTAAATTCCGTGTCTAAATATCGGTGCACCAGTAAATTCCGTGTGTAAATATTGGTGCACCAGAAAATTATGCGAAAATATTGGTGCACCAGAGGTGATATATGCAGTATTAATCGATTTTACTCCGCGAATTTGAAGGTAATCTGGAAGAAAGGAAATTGTGTCAAGTTCATGCGATGAAAATGAGCCTCAATTAACATCATCATATTATGATTACTCGTACAAGTACGAGGAGTTTTTATTACATAAGGGCTTTCATCATCATATTATTATTACACTTTGATCCATGCATCAAGTGGACAGGACGCACACCACATTACTGCAGCATGTGTGATGCGCTAAGTACTAAGAAGCATGTATGGGACCAATCCCATACAACTTGGGAAAAAGATTGCGGCCCCTGCCCTCCCTCTTCGTCCGCGGGAATCATCAATGAGTACAACCCACTCTAAGCATCGTCACGACCGAAGCCGTCGATGACACATGTCTCCCACTGTGGCTGATTCTCGGTTGATTCTTGGTGCACCAGTCGTTGATTCAATTACGCCGATAAATATTGGTGCATCGGTAAAATATGCGGTTAAATTTTGGTGCATCAGTTAATGTCGGCACCGAAGTATCGGTGCACCAGTAAATACCGGTACCTTAATATCGGTGCACCAGTAAATTCCGCGCGCCTAAATATCGGTGCACCGAATATTACAGCCCAATAAATATCGGTGCACCAGTAAATTCCGCGCCTAAATATTGATTCTTGGTGCGATTCACGATCTGTCTGGTGCACCATGATTCGATCTTTTATTGATTCTTGATGCGGAGCCTTAATCTCAACTCACCCAGACCGATGTCGAACCGTCTGGAGCCGGTCAAGGTGAACCTTTGGCCACGATTCATGAGGATGAGCACGGACATGAAGAGGAGGAGGAGGAGGAGGGGTCCAATACTGTCGGAGGGTGTCCGCCTGGACAAACGAGCCCCGCCACAAGCGCCACAAGTGGGAGCAAAATGGTAACCCCTCGCCCCTTGTCAACACAACCTCAAACGTGTGCGCATCTTCGCGCGTGAGGGAAAAGATTCTCGCACGCCCCCCCCCCTTTCCCTACATAGACCATCTCCACGACCCCCCTTCAACAAGAAGCGTCACTTGTCGACCCAATGCTCAGCGAGTGGAACTGCTACGAGCGGGACTTCCCAGCGTACTTCGCCATCTGGCCCGAACCACAGGACGGGCATCCCGGCGACTACAAGGAGCATCACAAGCTCTTGACAAGAGTCATTGGCAACGTGGTCAACGTGTCGCCCAACTCGAACTTCTTCATGCCTTGCCTCCACGCCATTGTGGACCTCTTCCCTTGCCCAGAAGGTATGGAGCTCCGGGTGCCCATCTCGATCTTTGACAAGCGCCACATTGGCCAAGATACCGCGAAGACGTGGGAGTTCATCTTCTTCAGGTTTCACAGAAAGACATACCGCGTTCCCGAGAAGGGCAAGCTCGTCGTGTGGCTAGACATCGTCACGACTCTAGGGCACTTCGCGTTTGCAGTGTGGCAGTCGCGAGATGGCGCCTTGGTCGCCCCTGTCTTCATCTACGACTCCGTCCTGCGTCTCAGTCAAGATACCCACCCGCACCATCCCCTACCCCGGTTGGCAAGCTGTTTGGCTGGAGATTTCTAGGCCTCCCTTCCTGGGTGGGTGGAACCCCCCACCCCCTGGCCACGGTTTCCTCCACAGGGTCGTCACGCAACAAAGAGACGCCAGCACCTGCTGGGCGAGATGCGTGCTTGCTGCCCGAGCCATCGCCACGTTCTTCTTGTGGAAGTTCTTCGTGAAGATGCATGTTCCAGGCCACAGCGGTGTGACCGAACCCCCCCCCCCCAGCTCCTCGTTGGCGACGACGATGTCGACACAATGGCCAAGCTTTGGGCACCCTTCTTCGAGTGTGCGCACATCTCCGAGAACCCCTCCAACACCAAGGACCGCCTGGAGGTTGTTTACCCGCATCTCCACGGCAAGCTCACGAGATTCCCCATCGAGTTCTTCCCCTTGGCCACAAATTCACCCTGCTTCTCGGTGGGCAACACTGTGAGAATGAGATGTGACATACGGGTGACGAAGCACTACTACTAGCGACTATTATTTATCCGTGAAGGCTGCTGTTGGTGGCGGCACGTCCATCTAGTTACGTGCGAGTACATCCGGCGTTATTGCCGGCGGGCGATAATCCTTTTTGTAATCATTGTGGTTGTCGTACTAGCGCGGTGACGTGTTACATGGCACTGACGTATAAGGTACGAGGTTGTCCGTGTAGTACCGGGTATTATTAAGCCGGTACCGGGTATCTATTACGAACCCGGGCGCGATGACGAGTCGTCCTGTGGATATATAACTACGAATTATAGTACATGGGAGCGCAAATCGCAGCCGTACGTATTTGGTAACAGTGGGGATTTTTGTGTACATTATAGCTAGTACTGCTGAACGGGCCTGCCAGCCGTCCGATCAAAGGTCATCAGATGGGCGGTTTGGCTGCCATGTTTTGCCAAAGAGTGCTCACGTTACATAAATATTCGCGAGGGGGGGGGAGGGGAGGAGAGGGGGGGGGGGGGCGGGTAGCGTTTTGCCGAAGAATGATTGAATTACAATATTCGCGACAGCTGCCATCGGGGAATGTGGCCGAGGGGGGGGGGGGGGGGGGCTACTGCTTGTTCTTGCGTGTCCGGGGGACCCGCCGCTTCGACGACCTCGCTGCCTCCGCCTCCGCCTCCGACTCTGACTCCGCCTCCGACTCCGCGGGCGTCAGTTTCTCACCTCGGCGCATCTTCACTGCCCTCTTCCGCTTCTTGTCGGCGTCCGACTGCTTTTCGTCGGCGTCGTTCATCCAGCACATCTCCTTCTCAGTTAGGGGTGGGCGGGGCAGCGGCGCGTCCGGAGGGAGAACGGCGGCCGCCAGTGTCTTCACCACTCCGGGAGGCTGTGCCGTCGATGACGCCGACATGAGCTTCCTTGCCTTGGCGTCGGGACGCCCCCTGTGCCCAGACGCCCACAATAAGCCACAATCGTTTCGCCTCCAAGCGGCTGAGGCTGCGGCCTCCTCGGCCACAACGAGTTGCGCCGCTGGCACTGTGGAAGCTTTGGCGTTAAGGTGGGCCTTTCGGCGCTCCCGGACGAACCTGCGCGCGGCACAAGTTAGCCACGAGTGTGGGTGCGTGCTTATGTAGAGGGTGGAGTGCTTTGTTGCGTGCCCACCTTGTCACGCGTTTCCTCATGTCTTTCTCGTCCTCCTCGATGCCGGCGGCGCGGACACGCGAGACAACAAGGCCCGCCGCCCACTTTTGCCCGGGAGATGAGGTATGCCATTGCGCTGTGAGCGGTGAAAGGGGGGGGGGGGAGGGGGGCCGAGGTGGAGAAACTATCACCCAGTCGACGACCGCCTTCCTCAGCAGTCAACGACACAGCGGAGACGAGGAGCAGCGCGTCACTACTATTTATATGCACGTATTGTCAAGAGCTAGTCGGTGCGGCATTGTGTCGGCGTAATTTCGCAATTTTTATTGTTGAAGTAGCACGGCGTAATGAATACGCGGTTTCACCGAGTGAATCCGGGAAATTATATGCGGTAGGGCGCGCGTGTATATGTGCGCGACGAATGTGTGCGGATGTGCGCACCCTTGTGCAGCAGCGGTGTGCACCGATGTGCACGAACATGTAGGGGCGGAGCGGGTGAGTGTCCGCCGCTCCACCCAGCGCCGCAAATCCCCATGCGCCCCCCCCCCCCCCCCCCCCATTAAACCTGCCGCCATGTCAAACAATGTTAAATCCCCGAGCTCCTCGCTGAGGAAGATGCGACGACGAGGTTGCAAGCCTACCTCGAGCGGTGGCTACATAATGGTGGTACCTATGACCCCGTACATCTGGGGCTGTGGAGGCTTCTCGGACAAGACGCCGCGCATGCCTTGCTGAGAAGGTTCCCTAATGAGGTCCCGACGCCATACCCGGATCTGAACACTCCCGGGCTGTTAGAGGTGGGTTTGTTGTCGCACATCGCACAAGACCTGGTTGGTTTCAGCGAAGGACGCGGCGGAGCGGGAGGGAGTACAAACGCCGTGGTTATGAGCATGGTGTTGAGCATGGTGTGGGTGCCCCTGACACCAACATGTCATCCTGCCCCCGGAAGACCTAGACGTTGCAAACCACACGCAGGTGAAGCCGTATGACGGGGAAAAGGAGGGCAAAGTCGACCCGTGGAAGCTGTGGCATTGGGCAAGGAGTGCGCCAGAGACCTGGGTCGGCAAAAAGCAGAGGCGGATGAAGAGGTGCCCCCCCCCCCCCCCCCCCCCCCGGCCCCCTTCAATCCCGGACTCGTGCATCGCTTATTCTGAGCGTGTGCCTTGCAGGAAGGCCTTGTTTGCCGCCTTGCTGGAATTGCGGCGCGCTTTCGTGTCCGGTGCCGAGAAGGCCGGCGAGCTAGCACCAAGGTTTTGGTCGTGGCCGGTGATCGCGTTGCTGTTCACCCCGGCGGATGCCTCCGCTCAGATCACCCACGTTGATGGGCAGGCTCCAAATCTGCAGGCCATCATTGCATGCACGTGCCACTGCCGCCCCACTGAGGTGTACAGCGGGTCAGAAGTGAGCTTAGAGACGCCGTGAAGCACATTCGGTACCCGGTGCGCCCCCCCCCCCCCCCCCCCCCCAACCCCCCCCCCCCAGGCCGGTGGCGGGAGCGGGAGCGGGGGCGGGGGCGGGGACTGAGTGCCATCCATGTGTTGACGTGAAAAGGGCCACGAGAATCATCGCCTCAAGGAGAGGACGCTGGCGGAGACAGATCCGGGAGCTGCCGACTTCATCACGAGCCATGAGAACTTGATGCAGCCCCTGGAGGACTTGGAGCGTGGCATGGGTGCCCTCGAGGAGGACAGGCCCTACACGAAACAATACCATAGGTACATGTCTGGGTCGGACACGACGCACCGCGGGCCCGTGGGCGCCCCATTTGAGCTGCCCAGCGGCAACCCCTGTCCCAAGTGTCACGGGCGTGGCAATGTCCGCTTGTACGGGCAGGGGCACCTTCTGGGACTGCCTGGCTGCGGCCGTGCGGACGACACTACCCAATACACGCCGTTCTTGGCAGCCTACACCGAGGCACTCTACCCACACATCACCCCCCGCAGTGATGTTGCGGAGAAACGCAATCACGAGTTGGCGGCGCAGTATGTGGCCCACTTTGGGGATCATGCTGTGTTGCTAAAGCATTTGTACAGTGACAAGGACTACGCCAGCATCCATGCCAGCGTGAAGGAGCGGCGGCTTGCTGCTGAGGCTGCGGCTCCTGTTGCTGCCGCTGCCGCCTCCATCCCCCCGTAGACGGTCGGGTCTGGCAGCACCGCCCGTGCTTGTAAATAAGCGACAATGGATCACGTCATGCTCCGGTTGTACTCCTACACTTCCTCCACTTTGCGGGGGGGGGGGGGGGGGTCCTGTCCTTATTACTTGCATCGGTGGACGTGCTGGATATGGAGGTCACCAGGCACATCGCGTGGTTCCGGAGTAGTACATGCGCGCCTCCTCGTCTTGGTTGCAATCATCGCCCCTAATCCAATGCAGGGTGAGTAGCGGGACGCTGTGACCCCCCCCCCCCCCCCCCCCGTCCCCCCCCCCCCCCCGGGGGGGCGGCGGGGGGGGGGGGGGGGGGGGGGGGCGCACCGGGTACCGAATGTGCTTCACGGCGTCTCTGAAGCTCACTCCTGACCCGCTGTACCCGCGGGGGGGGGGGTCTATCCAACTACATGTGCGACAGTGTCGTTTCGTGGAGCAGTGTATGTGCCCGTCCTCATTTATTCCGCCCCCTACCTGCGCTGCATGGTCCACCCCTACGAATTACTTAGCACAAACCGCCATTACTTAATAAGAACCTAGCACAGCCATGCTTATATGCCGGCTTTGGCGATCAACTTCTACGCACTTTCCGTCCCTCAGCCGCCGGACATGGGGGTTAAGCCGCAAGCCTCGGCAGTTGATTAGCCAGACTTGGCATCCCGTACCGTGTCCATGGCTTTGCAGCTATGCCGCCGGCACACGCTGAGTCCGGCGCCTGCTGCCGCCGGGTTGCGCACGCATGCACGGACGGCCCGGGAATAGATTATGGAGAGCGAGACATGGGAAAAAGGGCGATTATTGAGTCAAAATGGGCACATTTCTGGACTCAAAATTGCACCCCCCTTAACTCAATATTGTACCCCTTTTGGGGGGTGCAAATTTGATTTAGGCCTACCTCGATCGCCGCTACGAAAGTGGCGTAGAGGGTGATATCGTTGTGCAACTCGTGGATTGCTTCTTTAACGAATATCCAGAAGTTCTCGAAGCCCAGCGACGTGGGTTGTACATCGCTATCGAGCAGCACGTCGTCACGGCCATTCGTGACCTCTGGTCGGTCGCGCGCGCGTCGTTCATACGAGTGAAATGCAAAATGACATGGCGACGCTACCAACACCTCATCCACGCCTTCAGCAGGCTGTGGGTGGAGGAGCGAGGCGAGCATGAGGTGTTATTGCTGCCATACGGCACGTTTATGTGCTTGCTGCCGAGCAAGAACGATGTATGGGAGTGGGAGGACAGAGTGGTCAAGCTGGTGGGACTCGAGATGTCTGAAGATGGCAAGAGGGCCATCATCGACGTGTTGCAGGCGCTTCGCACCCGACTATCACAGTTTCCGAAGGACCAGCTGCCGGCAGCCATAGTCATCATCATCCAGTTTGTGGCAAGTTAAGTCCGTCTTATTGATTGATTGCTGTGTTACTACATGCATGGCTACAACGTGACATTGATCTCTATTTTTTTTTCATGTTTCTTTCAAGCTGATGGCAGCACAGCCTTCAAGCTTGGATACCAAGGAGCCGTTCTTGCCATCTTGAAGCCCTGCACATGAGGGTGGACAAGAGCGGATACGTGATGGAGGGTTGGGCAGTGAACATCATTCATAAAGCTGTGCTTTGAAGATCATGCTATACGAAGGGCAAGACAAGTATGATCAGATCATCAACCAAATGGAGGCAATTAACAACCAGCTCATGGAAATTGTCTACGGACATGGGATGAAGTTGCATGGAGAAGTCTACACCTTCAACTTGGTGCTCGGTGGAGACATGGCCTTCCATGGAGGTATCTTCGGGCACGCCGGCGCAGCGTCTACCTTATTCTGCTTTATCTGTGACGTACCTTCACAGTACATGTACCTCACCCCGTCAGACTATGAGCGAAAGAGCATGACCAAGCCTATCACCAAGTCTACATGGTATACGGCCATTATGGCGCATGCCATGGGGAAGGAGTATGGGCTGGAGGAGCCATACCTCTGCCATGGCTGTAGAGAGACCATCCAACGCCACGGGGACTTCCCTCTTGGTGACAACAAGGAGGACAGGCAAGACTACTAGTAGGCGCACTTCGGCCAGCGTCACAAATACCCACTTGGCTTTATGTGTATCGAGCGAGAGGACATGATCGGGACACCATGCATGCATGCATTCAAATATATCCGCACGTGGTGTGGCACACCGTGCACAAGCGGTGCAAGGACAAGCAGACATCGCAAGCGGCAATGGATGCGATGGAGCTCATCGGGCTACATGGCAGAGAGGTGAAGGTGCAGAGCGGGAAGGGTAAGGCCATCACCAAGGCAGATCTCCCTGCCCTCAGCGAGCATGAGGTGGAGAAGATGTTGGAGGGCCGCCAGGTTGTGCTTGATGCCGATATCCCTGCATCACATGCTGACAAAGTCAAGATTCTGGCGGTGTGGGAGAGGTACGACGGCATGTCATCGGCATGGAGTGCAGACCCTAACGGCCTCACGGCTGACAGACTGGCAGCAGCCAACAAGCTGCGGAAAGCTACCGAGATATTCTTCGCAGCCTTCCTGGACATCGCGACAGCCAAGGACGTCACTCCGTACATGCATGAAGTTGCATGGCATTTCCCCCGATAGATGGAACCGCACGGCAATCTTGATGGTCTGAGCGCTCTGTGCATGGAGCACTGCAACAAGGAGATCAAGGAGGGCCTCCGCAAGGGCAGCAACCACCAGCCCCAGCGCATGCTCAAGTGCGGCACGGTGACGCTCTCCATGATTGGCCAAGTCCTGAAGCGCAATACCTTGATGGCGCACCACCGTGACATGCACGGACCAGCCCATCGTGCACAGCCCTACCTGCCCAAGGTAAAGGCAGATGACGTGAAAACAGAGATGGCGGAGAAAAGCGGCGAAGCGAAGGGAGTTACGAATGCATTAATTACATCTAGTGAGCGCGTCCCTTCCTCTTCTCGCCTTTACTGGATTTGCCATAGACAATCATGTAACGTGAGCGGCGGGTGCTCGGCTCACCCCCGCCCTCAGCACCCCCCCCCCCCCCCCCTCCTTCATCGATGCTACCCGCCTCGCCTCCCGCCTCCATCGCCGCTTCGCGCTCCGCCTTCCTCTGTATGTAGTACTTCTTCACATATGGCCCACAGTTTGCCGCATCCGGGCTGTCGATGTTGTCGTAGCTTTCAGGATTGTGCCGATGTGGGCGGCTGGGCGCTGAATAGTCACATTCGTTGGTGCTGTCTGAGGTACCCGTTGGCTCGCTCCATGCGCTCATGCCGCTCCTTAGCGCGCAGCTTCCTAGCGCGCTCACGCAGCTCGCGCGCACGCTATGAATGCACGGTCAAGAACGCCTTCCGTTCCAGCTTGTCTGCCTCGCTCTCGCCCGGCGGCCCCTCCCAGCGGAATTTACAGCCACCGATCTGCTTGGGAAGCGGTGGCGGGCTGGGTGCGCTACAATCCCAGCCTAGCACAGAGCGTAGAGCAACGCTATTGTTCATCGGACCCGCGAGGTGCATAAAATACGCCTTGCAAAGCGCATGCATGTCGCGCATTGCGTATGCGTTGGGATCATCAAGGTAAGGAGGAAGGGCCATGCCTTTGGATCACTTGGATCCACTGAGTAACGGACAGCTGCAAGTCAGTGTCCTCTTTCGTTGCCACAACTCCGGTGTGGCAGTATAGTCCCCCTCACCACCTTCCGCTTGCTGCCATGACCCCGGAATGGCTCCTCCACTTCTAGGGACAAAGGGTACAACGTGGACACGATGTCCCCCTGTCGGTCATCCAGACCCCACCGTTCGCTCCCCTCTTCACGTGCAGCTCCACGCGTGCCTCAGCCCGTGCCTTCTTCGCACGCCGCTTGTGATTGCGAACCTTCAGCGGCCCGCCGTGCACGTCATGCAAGACGGCAACCGACTCGACTCCCTCGCGACAGGTTGTCATGTATCTGACCTTCTTGTTCCCGCCGCAGGCTGTCACGCGGACCTTGTGCCACATGTCCGATCGTGCCTAGCAGAACGAGACGAGGAGGTCCGCTGGCAGCACGCCGCGAAAGGTCGATGTCGCGGGCTTCAAGCCTCCCTGAATGTGGTGGATGTTCAAGCGGTCGTACATTGCCTCGGTCACCGCCGAGACGACCAGCGCCTCCTCACCTACCACTGCGAGTCCGTCTATTGTGGTGGACTTGCCACATTGCCGGCAGAATTCGGAGGCGGCGGGCTAATTGGCCGAAATGGCAAGAACGCACCATGCGCAATTCTCGCGCCGCGCCATATCGTTGGGGCGCTGCGTCGGCTGGATGGGTTTTCAGCCTCCTACCCCATGTAGCATCAACGGACAATGCGAGAGAACATCGGAGGAACTCAAAATCCGCCACGCTAACGACCTCGGCTTCCCCTCCCTCTAGCGATATCGGGTCCGTGTCGGCTGGGTTCGGTGCCGAGATGTCTCCGATTCGGTTTGGCGTGGGTGGGCTGCAGTGAGTGAGTGGGGAAAAAAGGGCGGCATCCGTACCTGATGCGGCCGAGTGCGCAGCTAGTGTTGACCACAGTGGGCACCACTTGCCCGACCACCGCCAATTATGTCTACCTACTAAGGGATAGGGCTCGCGCTCCGGGGGGCGTGATGCGCAATGGCCGCGCGCACTGGCGGCGAGCGCGCTACGTGCAGCTCGGCGTGGGTGAGGGAGTTTGGTGTGTGATGGACGCGCCGCGGGCGGCCCGTATAAAGAATCCTCATACATAAATAGTTCGCGCGCAATTTCCCGGTACTGGTACGCCGTGGGCGGCGGAGAAGTGATAGTGTAGCAGCCCGCGCCCCCACAATAGCCGCAGCAGCGGTTGCGGCATGCATGCGGCGGTGTCACGGTGCGTGAGACGGATAGAGCCGGGAAGCATGACCAATGTACTATCTACAACACTTCGGATCAGGTATCATGTTTTCTTCAACCGCCCCTCTCTAGGCCGAAAACATGTCATAAATTACGAAGTCCGTGAGCGTTCCCCACAGTACTACGTTTCCATGTTCCGCGTTGCCGCTTGCCGCCCATTCGACCTTCCGGCGGCTTCTCTCCTCACCCTCGGCGAGTCATGCCCTTGTGTTTTTTGCTCCTCGGTATAAGGCAGCATGCCGGCACGTTTTGAGATTGTTGGCGTGGGGTTGGCTTCTTCGACTTGGGCGGTCTCGTACGCCCATCACTTGGCACGTTGTTTTGGGGGCAACTCCAATCACGCCGCGCACGAGTGGGCGCCACATGGCCTTTTCGACCACCGCGAACTCACGTATATTCGAGACAATGCTCTCGTTTTAATTTTGCCGACACATGTACTTTGCGCGGTGCATCCCTATAACGGGTGTTATGCGCGGGAGTGTGGATGTGTTACCGTTCATTTATAATGCGCAGGTTATTATCATGTGCCGGATCCTTATGATGTACTGCATACGAGTATTGCGTCACCGGCTTGACCGGTTTCACGACGTGCTTGCTAGTCTAGCGTCCCTGCGGCAGCATATGTGACCCCCCGGCGATGATTTTTGCCCAGACGCCATAGGGGCGTCATAATTTTGTTACACGAGGTTCCTCTGCAACATATGATGGTTAGCTGTCGCAGCGGCGGGCGAGTCGCGGCTGCAATAAGACGGCCGGTCCACAGCCTATGACAATATCGTCTTTCCCATCGCCATGCGGCCTCATGCGCCGCCTCGAGAGGCACCATCAAACTCCTCTCTCAGCCCCCAAGCGGCAGCTATATAGTCCTGCCGTGGTCTTCAGTCGCATTCGCTATGCCAATTACAGGTCTGATGAGGGCCCTATTGAAGGCCGGATAAGCGGCAACAGCCCGCCGTCGCTCCGTCGCCGGACGCGATGTCACCCTCGGCGGCGTGCTGGCTGACACCACGGGAGTCACGGCTTGGTCAGCGTGCTAGCATGCTTGGATGCAGAGCAGTGGTCAAGCAGGAGGACCTGAGGCCACCGCACTTGTGCAATCGTCGACTGCGCCGGCGGATCGTGCTGAGAAATGTGCTGCAGCACCGCTGGCGCAGCCGGCTGTGCTGGACATCGTAGCGTCGGCAAGCGAGAGTTGCTCTGTCCGTCCGGCCCCCTATGCTCGTCCAACCGGCAACAAGAAGCTGCGCTACGGGTACAAGCCCGTAAGACTCCCCCCGTTGCTATCCCCCTCCGCACGGCTGTTGCGACATTCCGCCGTGTCGCGGGCGGAGTCGGTGCGGGGACATACAAACAAATATATAACATACTTGTTGCGGTACCTTTCGCGCCCTTTTCCACGATTTTTGCCAGCGCATAGGGCCGCGAAGCTGTACATCCAGGTAGGTGACCAGTATGTAAACCTTTTGTCGGCGAGTGCGCGTGCGGCCTAACGGTGCAGCGTCATCATAGTACATGTCACAGTACCCGTAGGTCTGGATACCGCTCCATGGGCATTGGAATGAGCCGTATCTGCCATCCATGATTTAATTAATAGCCCAAATAGTACACACGATACCTCCCGACACGATGTTCCGCGTGTATTAGTCGCGAGATCGCGGTGACGTTTGCCACGATGTCAAATCCGCCCTAGGCGCGGGTGTCGAGGTCCTCACGGACCCGTCGGTTCTTGTTTCTCTTCCGAAGGGCAGCAACGGCAGGCCGGCCGATGTAGGGCTTTTTGGGTATGGCATTGTCCGCGGGAGCACGGTTGTTATCGATACCACCATTGCCCCTGCCTATCTTCGGCGTGTCAAGCTCGGATCACACGACTGGATTGCGGGCCGCGGCGCGCCACAATTTGAAATTGAAATTGAAATTGATTTACAACGTTTTGACTTGCTGCTCTCCAAAGCCCAAGCCGAGTTGCTTTTAGAACCTGCTTTATCCAACCGCTGTGGGAACCCTAGGGATTACGGATGCAGCTTCCGGCCTTCCTCCTTATCGCCGGCGCCCCTCCTCCTTCCATGCCGCTTGGTATTGCCCCCCCCTGCCGTGGCGGGGGTGTCGTGTACGGTGGTCTGCGGAAAGCGTGTATGTTAACGGTGGGTGTGCGTGTGGGGTGTGTGGGAGGTACTGAGGTTGGACATGGCAGGTTTGAGGGACTGTCGGGATATGCGGAGGAGAGTATGTAGCCATCCGATTGAGTGTCGTTGGAGTTTCTTACAGAGGCGGATTGCAGCGGCGCTGGGAGGCGGAGGGGGTTCGTCCGGGGGTTGCTTCTTGGGGCGGAGGACCGTGAGGCTATGGATGGCTTTTAGTGTGAGCTTGTGCATGGTGCCGTTGCGGCTGAGGGTGACGGGAATGATTTCAATCGGACACTGCCATCCGTGTCGACGTAGGGCGCTCACCATGTGTTGGTATTTTTCGCGGATGAGAGCGTGCACGGTGGCATGATTGAGATCCGTACAGTAGTTGAATTCGATTATCTGTATTTTTGGACTGCTCTGGGAACGGTGCTGGGAGATATGGTTTCGGTGGCCGGGTCCCAGTCAAATCCGACGATGCGTACTGCGTCCGGCTTGCAGTGTTTAGGGCAGAGATGAGGAGGTAGCATGGTCGTGGGGAGCAGGGTGGGTGCTTGGGCGGCACTAGAACCTTCGGTTTTCCCTTCTTGGGCGTCCGCTAGGCGGTCGGGGATGCAGATGCACGGGACTCTATGTATGATTCGGAAATCAGGGAGTTTCTGTTGGGGGAGGAGAAGTCAACCACAGGTTTGTTGCCCGCGTCCGTGGATAGTACGCGCCAGCGACCGCCGTTAAGGACTTCCAGCTCGTTGAGGAGGAGTTTAAGCGTGCTATTGTGTCGGTCTGTCTTTAGGCCTGCCATGGAGGGGCAATTGCCTGCCATGTGACCATTCCTGAGGTGCTGTCCGCATTTCCCGCATGTGAAGGAGGGCTGGCCTTTGCGTCTCATTCGGCTTGAGTGTATTAACCACATGAATTCCAGCATGTGGATAATTTCCGAGGTGGTGATGTCCGAGGGGTTGACGAGGTCCGGCATTACACATGTGGCCAACGCCTGGTCTATGAGGTGGGAGTGCATGGTTTCGTCGGAGGCGTCGCAGCCTACTGTAGCGTTGGCGTGTTTCCGAAGGGCGGCTTTCAAATTGTGGGGGGTGTGAGTGGTGGTCGGCGCGCCTTGGCATGGGTTCAGCCACACGGGATCGGTTGGTTCGGGAGTCGCGCCTACGGTTACGATAGTGTCATGTGGGATTGTCCCGTTGGCTACTTCGCCGGCGGTGGTGTCGGCTTGTTCGTTGCCTTCGACCCCAATATGGGCTTTGACTTTCTGGAGGATGGTTCGGAGTCCCAAATCCGCTCGGTGTCGGAGTTGGCGTACTATATGTTCGAGTAGTATTTTGTGAGCGTGGCGTCGTAAGGTGACTGGCCGGTACATCATGCGCTCTATTAGGTGAAGGGAGACTGCGCTATCCGAGAGGATGTGCTTCGGTAGATCAGACTCGAGTGCCACCGATATGGCGGCATGTTCAGCTCTGGTGATGGTGCGGCGAACATTGTCCGCGTCCACTCCCACTGCGATGGGTTTATTGCCTGGCGTGTAGACCCCGGCACCGATTCCCACCGCTCCGCCGCGGTGGATGCGGGCGCCGTCGGTGTATGTAAAGCGTTTCGGGTCGTGCCGTCATTCTAGGAGTTGTATGGACGGGATTGGTGACGTCAATGGGCGGAGTTCCTGTGCGGCGGGTGGTATCCGCCAGTCGCGAGGCGGTCTCGGAAGACGAAGGCATGATGTTGCTGCTCTTGTTGCGACCGAGCCTATTGGTCGTTGGGTGGTGTTAAGGTGGAAGTGCGGCGTGCGGCCGGGGTACAAGACCCGGAGGGCAGCCGACATCTTGGTCGAAGCTTCCGCCTCGCTGACGTTTGCGAGGTAGGGGGCGGAAGCCACCACGTACACTCCCACCGGCCATTTGGTGCCGAGGTCCTTGTTCGGGGCGGTCTCGGTGTGTTGGTCTGGGGACCGGAATTTGGTGAGGTCCGCGGGGAGCTCGCATAATTTCTGCGTGTAGGGGTGGTTGAGGAGATTAGCTTTCTTGTAGCATGCGTCTACCCACTCGAGGAGGATGAGCGCCGTGGCGGTATACTCGTGCATGTGAGCGTGCACGCTACGGAGAGCGTGTTGCACCGCTTCCAACATACATTTGTCATCGTATGCGGGGTTGGCGAGGGACGTTTCAGCCCACAAGTACAGGTCGTTGGGGGGTCTAGCGCCAAAAACTACATCTTCGGGGTACATAGTATGGTATTGGGAGGTGTAGATCGACTTGTTGAGGGGGTCGCTGAAAAGTTCTGTGCGAGCATGGAGGGCGGTCATGATTGCCAGTGTAAAGCGGTCATCCGTGGCCCATCTGTTTCTTCGGATTTGGTGTTTGGAATTGTCGTCGGCACTCGTAAGGGTACCCACTCTGCCTAGGAGCGCATGAACCTCCTCTGCAAACGTCTTGTTTGTTCGGTCCGGTCTCAAGAGAACGTGGAGGTGTTCGACCCTTCGGCGGTCGATGGTATGGGAGGCTGTGCCGTCCGGCTTGTGGAGCATTAGTTGGTGTGTGTCCCGGACGCTGAAGTAGAATTCCCCCGTAGGCAGGGAGTCCAGGTCCGGATTGATGGTGGCGAGTCTGATTTCCACTTGGTGTTTGGGGGGGGGGGGGGGGGGGGAGGTGCCACGCGGCCGGTTGAGCGGGGGGGGGGGGGGGGGGGGGGGGGATTCCGGGGTTTCGAATCTGGTTCTAATGCGATGGCTTGCATTGAGTGCGCGCGGTCCGGACTTCGTATCCATAATGGATTCGGCTAGTTGCCAGGTTGGTTCCCATTGGACCTCGAACAGGTGGGTGGTGTCGTTGTGGTTGTTTTTAAGGACGCATTTGGCACACCTGGCATCTGTGGCGAGGACGCAAGCGGGGTGGACCACGATATGGCACCCTGTGGCTGGGCAGTTCCAGACAATGCCTGCAGCTGGGAGGTGGCAGTGGGTACACTGACGTCGACCGGCATTTTTACTTCTCGTGGCGGAAGGCAGTCTTGTGTGATGGGTGTGCACGAGGCCGGGATGAAGCCCATGTGCTTTTGGGCGTTGATTTCCGCAAGGTTGAGGATTTCCGGGGCCCAGTGGACGAGGTATTGGTTGACGACATCTGATCCTCGGGCTGTGGAGGTGATGCGGGTCACGTCGCTGGCTGGCAGGGGGGTTGCGTGGACTGTGAGGGGTTGCGTGCGGAATCGGGCCGTGCGGGCCTGGGCTGGGGCACGCTGGGGGTGTAGGGCCGGCGGGTCGAGTTGTGGGCGGCATGCGGTGCGCGGAAGGACAGATAAATAACCATGTGTTGTGCACGGGGAGCCGACGCGTGTCGGGGGAGTGGTAGCGCGGCGGGGGTACGGTACCTTTTGGCAGGGTGAGGATTTGCGATAGGGTATGTAATGCCTTCGGGAGGGCAGATCTGATGGCGGCTGGGTTGTGGCTCTGGTAATCTCGGCGACTGTTTTGAGGCGGTGTATGGGGGCGTCGTTTTCGTCGGTGGGTTGCCAGGGCGTCCCCCCGGGTCTCAAGGCGCCCCACAAAATCCAGAAGTATGGCGAGGGTGTCCGAAACGCCGCCGGCATGCTTCGCTTTGTTCCCTTCGCCGTCTCCGAGTGGGGCTCGATGGCCCCGCACGCGGAGGTTTTCTTCGCGGAGCTCGCGAAAGCTAGCCACACGCACACTTGCCAGAAAATCGGCCAGATCTTGTCTGCATGGGGTCCCGTTTCTCCGTGCTCATCAACATTGCGCATGCAGAAAACGTTCTTGGCGGGGTTGCGGCACGCGCGGCACGTGATTATTCCTTGTCGACTTGGTAGCTTCCTGGTTCCTGTGGCTTTTCCTTGGCTCTTGGCTTATTGCGTTGGCCTCCTGCTTGACTCTTGGTTTCAGGCTTATATCTCACTTTTGCTGGCAAACTTTCACAATTCCTTTTGGCACCGCTTTAGTGCGCATATGGTAAAGCACAGATGTAATGAATATGAAGTAACTTTACAGTTGAATCAGCGATGCGTCGATTTTTCAGAAAATTTTAAAAGAACGGGTTCTATATCACTGGCCTACAGTTCCATGAGTTGCATTGCCAACGCTTTGAAGTACCAGCAGCGAGCGTTTGCATTGCCAGCGCTTTGAAGTACCAGAGTTTTTTTCCCATTAATACCAACAGCGAGTAGCGAGTTCCAGTGTCAGTACCAGCAATTCTAGGGAACTGCCTTTTTGTAATTCACACCAGTACCAGCAGTACCAGCAGCGAGTAGCAAGTACCAGTAAGAAACTAAGAGGCATATCATACGGACATCGCGTCATCAGATAATCCTTGTCATCATCTACCGTTTGCGCACCGCGGGCTGCCACGTCGACAACGCTAACGCATGACAAGAGATGTGATTCATACGGACAAACAACATTCGTTGGTCTGTCATCAGATATCGCAAGAAATCGGCCGGCGCTTCTACTTCCGCCGCCGCCATCGGGCCCGCAAACACCATCTTTTCCCTTGTGTCTGTCGCCCTGTCCCTCCCGCCCATCCACACTGGACAGTCATGGAGCGTCCCAGCTTTGCCGTAGACGAAGTTGGAGGGTTTGCACTTACCTACGGCAACGCGCAGTCGGAGGGCAGCGCATTCCCTCGGATGCTGGCCGTTGCCGGGGCCGCACTGGACATAGACATGGACACACCGCATACATACAAAGCGAACACCGATGAGGACGACAACGGGGCCACGCCCCATGGCAACGCGGGCGCACGCCATCCTAACCGTGCAGGCAACGAGAAGCGCGACATGGATCAGGCATTGCGCCGGCTGTCGAGGGATGACCACGCGCGGGCGGGCGAGACGGGCGCAGCGCGGTGGCGGCGGGCGAGGCGCCATGGCTGCAGCCGCTGCGCCCCGCCAGTGCACGGGCCTTCGCGCGTAGCTCCCGCGGCGAAACCGTGAACCCAGGGGCAACATGACCCCCCATAGTGCGGGGAGGGGGGGTCTCCCATGTGGGTTCGCCCCGCCTGGGTGTCCGTTGCGGAGATTGCTCGGTGGAGCCTGCCATGGCGTCGGCGGGTGCCGGGCAAGTAGGTAGACTGGGCGAGAATGTTTTGAAAATTGGCTGGCCGAGGCCGCTATCTGATGACGCGATATACACGCGGGTCTGTCATCAGATAGCGGCGCGGGGCATGTCATAAGTTACGACGTGGCACGCTCCGGTGCGAGTATTTATCCGATGACAGGATTATCTGATGACGCGATGTCCGTATGAAATGCCTCTAAGGATTAATCCTTACCAGCAGCGAGCGTTCGCATTATTTGCCAGCGCTTTGAAGTAGTCGCTACCAGAAATTTTTTTCCCATTACCAGCAGCGAGTACCAGTACCAGTACCTCCCTGGGCTTCTGGCAGCTTTATTGAAGTTGCCCGTAACGTTGTACTACCGGGTACGCCGTAGTCTCTTGTTGCTTACGCTTTTGTAATCCAAACCAGTACCTCCCAGCCATGAGATCGTAATCGGACGGCTGTGTAATCAAGGACCGTGGGCGGTTGGGTGGGTGGATTATAGTAATTAGTACGACATTCCAGTAGATAAGCGCTTTAGTCATGCACCTGTGGGCTGTAGGCCCGATCCGCTGCACCGTAAGGGTACCCGTAGTACGGCAATAAAGCTCACCGAAAAATCGACGCTTCGCTGGATTATTTATTAAATTTTGAGTGACCTTTGTTTGGTAGTAATAGTTAAACGATGCGTCTGAGTCTGTCTGCCTGATATGCTCGCCAGGCGGAGATACGACGAAAACTAACCAAAAATAAATAATATGCACATGTCACAGCGTACAACGTTTCAGCGTACGCATGCGCGCGTACAGGGACTTGCTTACTTGGCATACCGGCGAATACTCGTCGCCTGTCATACGGGTATCAATTTTAGTACTTGCAGTACTGCGTTGTATGTGTATGCATGATGTCCAAGCGAGCAGTCACCCATGGCGCAACGACCAACTGTCTGTCGCTCAGCTCTCACACCTAGAACCACCGACAGACCTAGGGCCCGTACCAACGGCTAACTGCCGCCAACCACGGCGCCCGTGCAGACCAATAGCGCGTGGGAAGGCCTAGGGGCTTAGTCGGCTCGCGCGCCCGCGGGATGCTTTAGCATCCTGTCGGCGCGCTGCCCGCCCACTCTTTGGCTTTCCAAACGTCTCATCCCACCCATCTTGTAACCACGCTACTACACCACAAACACCTCGACTCTGTGCACATCACACCTGCACGTGCCCCGTCTATTGCTGTCCATCAAGGGCAATACAACCTGCTGTCGAGCTGCGAGTGATATCGCGCAGCAAGCAACGGTGGTGAGTCGCGGTTACACCTGTGTTGTTTGCGTCGTGACGCCCGTCTTGCTTTTACCTCCTGTGAACCCGTCGTACCGACTGCCTGGACTTGTCGACCGACCGACCGACCGACCGATTAGCGTACCGAACGTGCCTGATCAGCACTGGCTTGCTTGTTGCCATATGCGAGCAGTCGGTACTGCGCGTCGTCGTCGTCGAGTCGTGTCGTGATACCGTACGCGTACGCATATGCGCGCGTGCGGGCACTCGTAGTCCATTCGCGAGAGGCATGTCGTGCGGCACAGGGTGAGGAGTGCTTGACGTATTTCGCGTCGATCGACCACACACACACACACCTCTGTCACGCCGAGTAACCAAGCAACTCGCACGCGTGTGTAGTGCCGGCCAATAGGGCCGATGGCACTGTGAGACGTACTTCTACTGGAGTCATAGGAACCGAGGCCAAGAGTCAGCAAGTCTTAGACAGAGACTTAGAGGCCAGGACACGTACATAAGACCACATGCCTAAGAGTCTGTTAGGCGATCGTTTGGAAAGCCAAAGAGTGGCTGTTCCTAAGTGGTCTTAGTCCTGAACGCCCACATCCCAATACCCCCACTTAGACGCTGACCTCGAGGTTGTTCAGGGGACGCCCTCACCTCCTGCAGTCAGCCACGTCTTCACAAGTGGAGGGAGCAAGTCATCACAGTGCAACGTTCATCGGCGCCGATCTTCTGCGCTATTGTTGGCAAGGCACTGTGCAAGGCGCGCGTAGGAGGCATCGCCTACACCTACAACGCGCGCAACGAGCTGAGAGGAGCCGCGTGTGGTGGTTACCTCAGCCTGGAGCGCGTTCGTCGGCAACCGCTTCATCAACCTGTTCAGTCCAGACTTCCGCGCGCCAATTGGGGGGGGGAGCGGTCACTGAGCAAGGCGCATGTCAGAGGGAGAGAGCCCACGCCAACTCAGACGACGCTTCACGAGGAGTACCGGAGCACCTGTGGCAGCACCCTTATTGGAGCCGGAGCGCGTCTTGCGTCAAGCGCTCCGTGACGCCATGGCGCAGCGCGGTGGAGACCCCAGCGCCGTAGGATCTGGAACACCATCAAGACGACGACCACCTGGAAGTCAGCACTACACGCCCAATCAGATCATGGGTGACCTGAGTGCAGCGGAGGAGCGCATCTACGAGGAGCGAGAAGACGCGCGGACAATCGCCGGTGGTCTACGCAAGGAGACAACACCACGCCATGAGCGCTTCGACGGCGCTACCTCAATATGGACGGAGTGGTTCAGTTCATTCAACGCCAACGTGTTGGTGCCATACGCGCTTAACAAGGCGCCACCAAGACCAGCCCCGAGGGCTGACGGAGCTGGTTCATCGGAGGGCGAGAGCACCGGACCGGAGTGGGTGTTCAGCCCAGCAGACTCCCTTCAGCTTCTTCAAGAGTACGTCGAGATCAACGCTGTCACCAGGCCCATCATCGATCAATGGCAGAAGGACACTCTACGCTATCAACAACAAACTCTCCGCTTCGACCCTGCATCCGGACGCATTAGAGTGCCATCGCGCGAGGATGCGGACGCCTTTCACGAGTTCCGCTATCGACGCTACGTGGAGCTCTTTGAGACCAAGTTCAATGAGGCGCCGAAGATGCGCACTAGGTACGACGCCTACACCCGTGAGGGCTTCCGCGAGACCCCTGCCAGCTTGGCGATGACTCTTCGCGAGCTCAAGGCGCATCTACCAGACCTCACGTGGGACAAGGTCAACCAGAAAGCGTTCGACGTCATGACCTCTGTGTGGCGCTCTATTCCGGCGCTCAAGCAGTCCCTCGACACTGGCTTCCACCAGCTCAAGGACATCGCTGTTCTACGTCAGTCTCATGAGGACCGCTTGGACGAGCTAGCTGCGGAGGTGGAGCGCTATGAGGACATCGTGAGGAAGGATGAGATTAGAATGGCGGAGGCCTTGACGGCTGCCCAACACTTCGCGGAACTGACTGGAGCATCGGCGCCGGCAGCTGGTGGAGGACGGCAGCACGGCACCAGCACTCCAGAACCGGTCATCACATGGACCATGGTCAACGGACGTCGTGTGCGAGCGCAGCTTGTCGTCGTGAAGGACACCCACCAGATCCGCCCGTTGTGCGAGGCATGCACAAAGGCGCGTGGACGTGACATCTTTCACGGAGCCAACTACCGAGAGTGTGCCAACAAGTTCGGCTCAACCATGTATGTCAACGACGCCGCGGGTGGCCGTGGCGGCCGTGGAGGCGGCCGAGGCGCAGGCCGAGGTGGCCGTGGTGGTCATGGCGGTGGACGCGGCGATGGAGGCGCACCCGGAGGCGGACGAGGACCGTGCTGGAACGCTGGGTGCGACGGCGCTCATAACTTTACTGAGTGCGACAAGCCAATCACTGACCCTACGCTCATCGCACGACTGAAGCGCAACCAGCGGGAGCGAGAGCGCCGTCTTGCCTATGGACAGCAACGCGGATGGGCTATGGACGTGGAGACCGGACTGTCCAAGCTCGAGATGGACTTGGCGAGGAAAGCCGGACACATGCTCACTGGGCGACACGACGCCCATGTTGACGGAGCGGCGACATCATCAACAATGGCAGACCTGGAGGCCATGTTCTCTCGCATCCTCGAGAAGTCTCAAGCTGCCCATGGTGCTACGGGTGCCATGCGCTTGGCCGTGGAGGTGCCAGACCCCTTTCTGGATTGCGTTGACACCGACGATCACGGCACTTTGCTGCATGGAGCGTCGTGTGTGGAGCTGCCCGTGCGTGAGCTGCGTGAAGTCTTCTTTGGAGCTCCAGGTCGTGCGCAACCTGTGGGAGCTGACTGGACGCCGGAGTCGACTGTGCCAAGACCGCGTGGACGCCCGGCAGTGCTGCCTCCAGGATCGGCGCGGAACCCTGAACTTCGCATGCGCCAACCCGGATGGGACGCCCAACGCGAGCAGCTCACCAAGCAGCGGCCCCAAGGCTTTGAGCCGGCAGTCGAGCAGGAGGCTCCTGCGTCCTACGAGGGCCGCCGTGCAGGAGGAGCAATCACCTCGGACATGTTGGACATCCGCAATCAGCAGCTCCTGCAGCACCTGCGCACATCGCTACAGCACGCCAAGTTCCCTGGTCTACCCGTTGCTGTAGTATCGGACATGACGCCCGAGCATGCTGCAAGGTGGTTGGAGGCACGCAACACTGCACTGCGTGGAGGACTTGACACTCGTGACCACATGGCCGTGGCATGGGAGACGGTGCTTCAGCAAGCCGTCCGACGCTTCGAGGCGACAGCGCGGCTCACCTGGGTTGACTACACGCACCTCGACTTGACGCGCGTCTTTGCCGCAGCCGTGCAGAGCGTCTATGGTCTGTCTCTCCCACGCGTCAGTGTCCCGCCACTGTCCTTGCCATCAGCGGAGCCCCAAGCCAACATTCATCCAGTGGACGTGGTGCAACATGGCGTCAAGCCTCTGGAGTCTCGGCGCCAACTGTCAGCGACATCTTCGGAACTTCAGCAGTTGCGAGAGGTGCAGCGCAGCGCATACCCTGACTACCCGGAATATGACCGCCACAGTGCTTTCTACGTGGACTGCAAGTTGACCGCCATCGTCATTGGCGGCGTGCGCATCCTTATGGCCTTGTTAGACACCGGCTGTGACTACAGCGGTGTGCACCGGCGCGTGGTGGATCGTATGAAGCCGGGCGAGGCGGACGCCACGCTGCAGTCCATGTCCATGCAAGGCATTGGCGGCAAGATGGAGATGCAGCGCCTTGTGGGGCGCATCTCCTACGTGATCAACCCGGACACTGATTGGGAGCGCAAGTTTGAGTGGCCATCGTTCGCCATTCTCGAAGGCGATCATCTTCCAGATGTCATCTTGTGCACATCCGTCATGGCACACCTTGGCATGGTCATCGATGTGGGGGGGCATACTGCCTCATACCGCCCAGATCCCCACGATCTCAGCCGCCACGTCGATGTGCCGCTGAAGCATCACAACATGCCCAAGCTCCAAGTCCCGCGCAGGCTGCCGCACGCAACGCTGGCCGTGTTGGCATCGGACGGCCCATCTCCCGGACTGCCGTCAGGAGTTGGGGGGGGGGAGGAGCCCGATGCCGCAGCCAACCTGACCTCTTCATTCTCCTTCAACAGCCGGATCGAGCTGCAACCGGACAACGTGGGCGCCGGCGCTGCAGTGCAGCTGGAGCAGCAGGACGACGACGCTGAGCTACCGGAGCTTGTAGCCGACTCAGATGGCGAGGAGGACTTTGTGCCCTGTTGGGTAGAGGAAGTGCCCGACCATGTTGCCAACGTCATTGCGTCATGCTTCACCCTGCGCGCCAGTCCCATGGACGTCGACTCTGATAGCGATGAGGAGCTGCCGGGCCTGGTGGAGGACTCCAGCGATGATGACGATGTCTACGAGGAGCGGCCGGACCTGATGGAGGACTCCAGCGATGATGACGATGTCTATGTGGAGCTCACCATCATGACACAGATGGAGCCGGAGGTCGAAACAACGCTTGATAGCGAACCACTGGCCGCGGGCGCGTGTTACGCCCTGCGCGCGGAGGGTCCCGGCGCCGACAATCTGCAGGAGCATGACTGCCCATCAGACGATGAGGAGCTGGAGGATGGCACTGCAATGCCATTGAAGGAACATGAGGACGAGATACCGGGCTGGAGGGAGCTCCGGACGCAGCGTCAAGCTGCCGGCCGGCTGCACTTGAGCGGCCACACACTGGAGCGTTTGGCGCTCGTGCGCGCCGTGCCGCATTCGACGCCGGAGCTGAGCTACATCATCGACCTCGACCGGACCGGAGGCAAGGAGGGACGCGCCAAGCAAGGGCTCTTCTTGTTCGCTGGCATGCTGTCAGTGTTGTTCACCAACCTCGTCGACGGGTACCACTATGAGCTGATACAGATCGTGGATCGTATGCTCCGGAGCGTGGCTCATCGGCAGCGCCTGCTGCGACAGCTTGAGTGGATGCATCAGCGGTGGCCCGTGCAACTTCCTCGCAAGGCGTTCGAGAAGTGCTTCGCTCTTAGCGACGAGTTGGAGCATGACGTGGAGCACATCACAGCACCAGCCATCCTGAGGCACCTGCCGGAGCTGGACGAGCTACGCGCTGAGCCGCCCTGTCAGGACGTGTCATCGATGGGCACTCAGCATGGACTACGTGGTGCGCGTACTGGAGTGATAGTCCCGTTGGCAGAGGCGATGAGCGAGCTCAACTGCATGTTGGCCAAGGCACGAGGCGTCAAGGAGTACTGGGCTGCTCCCGCGCAGTATGGATACGTTATCGAGAACGTGATATCGGCTGCGCCGAGCCGGCGCAGCCCTGAGGTGCAGGAGTTCATCGACTTCATGGCCCGTGTCTTTGGCGAGCCCAACGCGCATCATGCCCACAAATGCGGAGACGCCTCTCTTCGCTCTGCTTTGTGGTGGACCAACACCTTCACTCAGCACTACTACCAGGCTGTGCAACACGAGTTTGAGCGGCCGCCTCGCGAGACCTACGCGCAGATTGTGGAGCGTTGCAGCGGTGGGCTGCTTCGCGCTCAAGTGGCGACGCCCACACGCCCAGGCACACTGCTGGGAGGGCTCAACGTTGCCGGTCGGCGCATGATTTATGCGCCCAAGTCAGTCAGCACGCCCAACACGCGTACGCAGCGCCTCCGACCTGGGGGGGCGCCCGGCTCAGGAATGGTGGAGGTTGTCGGCATTGACCCGCCGCAATACCGTCCGTCATCAGCCGTCATGCGTGAGGCGTGCCTTCTCGACAGAGACTATGCTGGCTTCTACACCCGGCAGGAGCTAGGCTTTTCTGAGGAGGAGATGGTGATTGCCATCGGAAATGTTTGTGCGCCGACGTCGGTGTCGGTCATGAACCGGTGTGCTGTCGCCTATGCGCATGAGCGCAGACATCAACATATGCTGCAAGCTGTTTGTGCAGCAACGATTGAGAAGGACGCCCCTGCCGGCGCAGCAGTTGAAGATCATTTGGTCAACACGCAAGAGCTGCGCGCCGCACAGCACGAGCTCCGCCGCTCAACGGCGGCCGCGGTGGAGGCAGAGATGGAGCATGCCATCAAC
Source organism: Tetraselmis striata (assembly GCA_006384855.1). Classification (NCBI taxonomy): domain Eukaryota; kingdom Viridiplantae; phylum Chlorophyta; class Chlorodendrophyceae; order Chlorodendrales; family Chlorodendraceae; genus Tetraselmis; species Tetraselmis striata. Next base: position 26,029 of record VCJN01000628.1, on the reverse strand, counting down.
ATGGCTACCCTCAAGCAAGGTACTAGAGTGAAACCTCCTGACAACCCACGCACAGCAGCGCGAGTGACCAAGGCGGGGCGCCGTTGGCTGGAGGAGCAGCGCCAAGCGACTCGAGCGACGGAGCGGGAGGTCGCCAAGGCTCGGCGCCGTGTGTTGGCAGCTGACCACACAGCCCGAGTTGTTGCCGGCGATCACAAGGCTGCCAAACCAAGACCCCGTCGTGGTAGAGCTGCTACCGGACGCAAGACTGTCAGCGCGGCGTTGACACTTCTGATGTGGCTAGCCCTTTTGGGCCCCGCGTGCTTCGTCGCCGCTGGCGTCGGTTCGCGTGCTGGCGCTGGACTGATGGCAGATGTCTTTGGTGGAGCGCAAGAGCGTCCTGCGTGGGCCACATCACATGTGGACGGTGTTGACGACAAAGCTGCAGCGGACGGATGGAGTCGACGCAGCCAGGCAGCTCTCGTGAAGTGCTATGCCGCATACGCCAACGAGAAGCATCTCGGTAAGGAATCCCCAACGGTGAAGGTAACGAGCAAGCTCATCAACCCCAAGGACTCCAAGCAGCCTCATCACTGGGCGATATCGGCAGATTGGAAGGACAAGGAGGGCTTCGCAGCACTTATGGACTCAGACCCGGGTTGGTACGCGTGGGGTCTGGACGACTTGCGCGCCGTTGACGCCGAGCCCTATGACTTCCAGCTGGTCGACTACAACCCAGTCTTCAAGCGCCAGTATCACCTTGCCCATCGAGAGCAAGAGTGGGCTAACGATTGGGTCAAGAAGTTGGAGAAGGCAGGCATCGTGGGCGAGATCGAGAGCCCTTATGCTGCACCAGTCATCGTGGCGCCGAAGAAGGACGAGCATGGCGCCTGGACCGATCTTCGCTATGCGGTGGACTATCGTGGGCTCAACGAGCGTACCATCCGCGATCAATACCCGTGCCCGACAGCGGACGAGCTCATGACGCGCATGGAGGGAGCTTCGCGATTCACCGCGACTGATTGCACGAAGGCGTTTCATCAGCGCCGAGTGTCGGATAAGCCGTCCGGACCCGATGGATTGTCAGCGCAGCAACGCCTCGCGTTCCATGCAGGCAATCGGCTGCTAACCTTCAAACGCATGCCCTTCGGACACAAGAACTGCGTGGCAGCATGGCAGCGCGTTGTGGATCAAGCGCTCGCTGGTTTGGACTTCGCAGTCGCCTTCGCGGACGATGTACTGATTTTCAGTCATGACGATGAGCAGGAGCACATGCACCGTGTGCGCATTGTGTTTGATCGACTCAAGGCCCGGGGAGTGCAGGTCTCTCCACCCAAGACACGGCTCGGACTGTCACGAGTGACCTTTCTTGGTCATATTGTCAGCGGCGCAGGCGTGGAGCCTATGGCTGACAAGGTGGAGGCCATCAACTCTCTTCCGGCGCCGAAGAATGTCAGTGATGTGCGCCATTTCCTCGGGATGGCCACCTACTACTGCCGTTTCTTGGAGAGCTTCTCGCTTGTGAAGGCACCTTTGACAGCGTTGACCAAGAAGGATGCGCCGTGGAAATGGGGCGCAGCCGAGCAGCAATCCTTCGACGCCATCAAGGCCATGCTGGTTTCGGCGCCGGTGTTGCGCCATCCTGATTGGCGTCGCCCGTTTGTGCTGCACACCGATTGGTCCCGAGCTGGAGTAGGAGCGTGCCTTTCGCAGGTGGACGACAATGGCGTGGAGTATGCCGTGTCTTTTGCGTCGCGCATGAACACCCCAGTGGAGGCAGACCTGTCTAGCTACGAGGGAGAGGTCGGCGCAGTCGTGTGGGCTGTTCAACGCTTCCGCTACTACATGTATGGCAACCACTTCCATCTCATCACTGACTGCAAGGCCATGGAGTGGCTGCGGACGACAGCAAGGCTGCGAGGCAAGCTTGCTAGGTGGAGCCTCATCCTTGCGGAGTACGACTTCAGTATCAAGCACCGTCCGGGCAAGGACAACACCGTGCCGGACTTGCTCAGTCGGCGTCCAATGCCAGCGGAGCCAGTAAGGGCCACCTCGGAAGCCGCCGGCACCGCCACTGCAATCGCCACTCAGAGGAGGTCGCCAGCCGCGATGGCGGATGCGTCGGCTATGTTTGGTGGCTGCTCACCCAGCAAGTGCCTTGGAAGGACGCCCGCGCTACCCTCGGCACACGCAGCGTTTGCAACACAGTGTATCGCAATGGCCTTCACGGCAGGTGTCTACGCTAGCCAGGAGCTTCATTGGCCTACCCGGGACGTGTGGAGCAGCCCAATGGCTATCTCTTACCTGCGAGGTGAGACCACGCCAGCCGACGTGTCAGTGGAGGTGTGGCAGCAGCTTGTGCGCCGCTGCGCCAAGTACAGCTGGCACAACGGCAAGGTGTGGCTGCACACTGGAGACACTGCCCGTGAGGTGTCCAAGCCTGAAGAGCGACCGGACGCGATTCGCCGAGTGCACGCCAGCATCGGCCACCTTGGACGGGACCGCACTTACCAAGTGTTGGCCCGCCACTTTGTATGGCCGGGCATGCACAAAGACGTCGGCGCCATGGTCAAGCAGTGCCGCGCCTGCGATCGCGTCAAAGCGTCGTTCAACCAGAAGCACGATCGTCTCAAGCCCATGCCACTGTTTGGGCTCTTCTATCGCTTCAGCGTGGACTCAGCCGGACCGCTGCCGACTAGCAGCGAGGGCCACAAGTACGTGATCGTCATCGTGGAGCACTTCAGCAAGTGGATCGAGCTGGTGCCTGTCCGCGACCTCGAGGCGACTACGACTGCCAAAGCGTTCCATGAGCGCGTGTTGGCCCGTTATGGAGCGCCAGTGGAGGTCGTCACAGACAATGGCACTGAATACCAAGGCGCGTTCCGCGAGCAGTTGGAGCGCCATGGCATTCAGCCCGTGGACATTCCGCCAGGGCATCCCCAAGCCAATGGCATGGCCGAGCGCATCGTTCAAGTCTTGAAAGGTGGCACTTCGGAAAGTTGTGCCAACCCTCGGCACTGCCTCTTGGCACTCGTGGATGCCAGTGATCGAGTTTGGCTATCGTGTCAGCAAGCAAGCAACAACCGGCTACAGCCCGTACTTTCTTTTGTTTGGCCGTGATCATGTGGCGCCGGACCAGGTTCGCGCGCTACTGGAGGAGCCGGTCGACATGGACAACGACATTGCAGTCATCAACCTAATCACACAGCGGGCTGATATGCTGAGGGCTGCCATGCCTAAGGCATTTAGAGGGCGCTGCAAGCTCAACAGCGCGATGTGGTACGCTACCGCAAGGTTCGGCGCGGCGATGTGCAGCCTCGGCGCCACCGCTTTGAGATCGGCAGCTACGTCTACGTGGCGCAGCCCCCGCTCAACACCCTGGACGTCCGTACCGCCCGCACCATCCTGCGTGTTGTGGAGATCTTGGAGTCCGGATGGCTGCGTTTGTCCGGATCCGATGGCAACGAGATTCAAGTGCACATGGACAACTGCGCGCCGTGCCACTTGTCCAACCTTGTGCCGGCGCGGTACGGCCGCGGCATGCCAGCATGCAAAGGTTGTGGCAGCGACAGCATTGCAGCCCCACGACTCATCTGTGACAAGTGCCAAGCCATGTGGCATGTGGCGTGCGCCAAGGCAGAGTTACATCCTGGCGAGGAGTGGCTATGCCCGGACTGTGCGCCGCCACTACGCCGCTGACGCTGCAGCATAATATGCTGCCACCCTACAAGCCATCTTCAAATCATCAGTCATCATCATCTTTTCTTCATGTCGTCAGCCGCGCACTTCCGTCTTGGACTCAACACCTGTGGAGTTGAGTGGGGGGGAGTATGCAGTGCTGCGCCGACAGTTTACCATCACCACCCCATTTCTCTTTTTCCTGCGACAATTGTCACAGCGTACAACGTTTCAGCGTACGCATGCGCGCGTACAGGGACTTGCTTACTTGGCATACCGGCGAATACTCGTCGCCTGTCATACGGGTATCAATTTTAGTACTTGCAGTACTGCGTTGTATGTGTATGCATGATGTCCAAGCGAGCAGTCACCCATGGCGCAACGACCAACTGTCTGTCGCTCAGCTCTCACACCTAGAACCACCGACAGACCTAGGGCCCGTACCAACGGCTAACTGCCGCCAACCACGGCGCCCGTGCAGACCAATAGCGCGTGGGAAGGCCTAGGGGCTTAGTCGGCTCGCGCGCCCGCGGGATGCTTTAGCATCCTGTCGGCGCGCTGCCCGCCCACTCTTTGGCTTTCCAAACGTCTCATCCCACCCATCTTGTAACCACGCTACTACACCACAAACACCTCGACTCTGTGCACATCACACCTGCACGTGCCCCGTCTATTGCTGTCCATCAAGGGCAATACAACCTGCTGTCGAGCTGCGAGTGATATCGCGCAGCAAGCAACGGTGGTGAGTCGCGGTTACACCTGTGTTGTTTGCGTCGTGACGCCCGTCTTGCTTTTACCTCCTGTGAACCCGTCGTACCGACTGCCTGGACTTGTCGACCGACCGACCGACCGACCGATTAGCGTACCGAACGTGCCTGATCAGCACTGGCTTGCTTGTTGCCATATGCGAGCAGTCGGTACTGCGCGTCGTCGTCGTCGAGTCGTGTCGTGATACCGTACGCGTACGCATATGCGCGCGTGCGGGCACTCGTAGTCCATTCGCGAGAGGCATGTCGTGCGGCACAGGGTGAGGAGTGCTTGACGTATTTCGCGTCGATCGACCACACACACACACACCTCTGTCACGCCGAGTACGCAAGCAACTCGCACGCGTGTGTAGTGCCGGCCAATAGGGCCGATGGCACTGTGAGACGTACTTCTACTGGAGTCATAGGAACCGAGGCCAAGAGTCAGCAAGTCTTAGACAGAGACTTAGAGGCCAGGACACGTACATAAGACCACATTCCTAAGAGTCTGTTAGGCGATGAGTATGCAGTGCTGCGCCGACAGTTTACCATCACCACCCCATTTCTCTTTTTCCTGCGACACACACGTGCTGACATCCAATGGCCCTACTCTGCAATCAGTTCGGTTCATATTTGAATTCAGTACTGGACGCCTTGATGGGCAATAACAACGGCGAATTCCGGCGGACTCCGTCGGCGCGCACCAACGGGCAACCGGGGAAGAATAGTGGACTATAGTGGCGCACCGACGACGAAATGAGTACGAGATCATCCCCGAGCGGGATGTTGAAGGCCCGCGCGGAAGATCGTGGTCAATGACGGGCAAAAATCCGCAAGTACCGAGTAGCGAAAATACATATGTTGTCAGTTCCACTGCTTTCGCTTTCAGAATTGCGTTTCGGAATTGTGTTTCAGAAAGCTTTCAGAATTGCGTCTTCTCAACCGGCCGGGCTGGAGGCCCACCACAGGCGCATCGTAAATTCCTTAAAAACAGCCAAAACCATTAAAATGGAATTGGTGAGAAATGCCACCCGTCAGGAATAAATAGCACCCGGGCGTGCAAATGGCTTCATACTTCTAGCAACACAATCAATATATCTAGTGCGGCTACAGTTCACCAGCCAGTGACACGCCGAGAGGAATATCAGGATACTCAATACACAGCATCATTTTGACGCAAGCTGTTTCTGGCGTCATCTGTGGTCCGGCCTCCACTCCAAGCGCAAGAGCAACACTCCCGCTGTGGTAGAGCTCGGGATTGAGTGTTCCAGCCCGGCACTGCGATGCAAGGTATATCTATAAACGGAAGAAAGAAATCAGGTGCAGTCAGAATCCTGAAATACTATCATTATCTGTGTGACTTCAGCACTACGTCGGATAACAGAAGGCGCTGGTTAGCTAAGACATGCAACAGCAATTGCAGGAAAATGGTAGATACTGAAACGGTTGTCTGTCCTGAGCAGCATACGCACGTGCAGTCCTTTCTTCCGCTGGGATCTTAGCCAAGGAAGCCATCCCGCATCGGTTGTGTCAGGCATGTTTCCCACACCAAAGGCCTCAAGCACCACTCCACGCACTCCACGGGCAGCAAGATCCCCGTAGGCCTTGCGTGGATCCGAGCCAGGCACGATAGGGACGCGGATCACATTTGGATTCAACTGTTTTGGAGCAACGCGGCGCAAACCGTTGTGTGAGTATCTTCAACGCGGAACACATAGTTGATTGCCAGATCTCTGCTACACATGTAACAGCTTACCTTAAATCGAGGCCGATAGACACCCTTGTTACGGAGCAACGCGCTCTCGTTCCAGTCCACATCCACCCCAAGCTGCGCAAGATAGCTGTAGGTTGGGGAGTCGAATGCCTGTAGATAGGCCGGCAGACGAGGTGAGAACAGGTGCAAAGAAGGGGAAGGGAAGGGGAGAGGGGGGGGGGGGGGGGGGGGGGTGGGGGGGGGGGGGGGGGGGCATGTCACTTCAATCACGCTCATGATAGCAGCATATGATATGAGGTCTTAAGCCCTTGCCATTGCAAGTCTAAATAGACACCAGCCAGCAGTGCCTCCTGACCCTACAGGAATGTGGATGATTAACACTTGCAATCACAGTTGGAAACGTGGTTGTAACGTACGGCATAGCTGCTTGAGTTGACTTTCTGGCAGCGATTGCCTCGCATGAGCTTTCCACCAAAGCAAACTGCAACTTCTTGCAGGCTGATGTGTGGAGGCGTAAACATCGCAGTGGCACAGGTGACCGAGTCTGTGGCGGAGCAGAATGATGAGTTAGCAAGTTGTTCAAACCATACACAACGTACATAAGAGGGGCATGCTCATCCTCTATGGTGTACCGATGAGATTTTGCCTAGCATCTGAGCGTGGCATCAGCAGGGGGAGCTGGCTCCCTGTGATGATTATCGGCTTTTTGAAACCCTGCAACCAGTCCGGGTTAGAAGGCTCAATTTTAGGGGCAATCTGGATACACAGGAATAGAAAACAGCACGTGCACATAAACCATGAGCGCCTAGGGCATACCAGGAGCATCATAGATAGCGCAGACGCGGTGTATGACAATGTATCGGTGCCATGGACTACCAAAAATGCATCATATACATTGCGCTTCGCGTGAATGATCCTTGCCATTTTGACCCAATCATTGGGGCCCACTCGGCAGCTATCCTTATTGAACACCACCTAGTGCAGCATCAATGCACACTGCGTGTTAGCGCAAGTCAGAGCGGATGGGATGCTTCATGCGCTAATAGCAACACTGTGTACAGAAACACACCTTCAAGTCCAGATTTGCAAATGCAGACAGCTCTGGTACAACTGTAAGAATATTGCTTAGCATGGATCCAGCCCTGGAAGTTCAACACACAGTTACCATGTGTCAGCTCAACCCACTGCCATGGAAATGCTCCGCAGTTATAATTGTCCACAGCGATGCAGCCATGGATGATTGATAGTTCATTTACGATATCTACATAGCAATAACTCACTTGAGCCCACCGGAGTACTTTCCACCAGTTCCAGTCCGAAGTTGGACATCTCCGCCTGCAGAAGATTCATAGCTCTCCTCTGGGTCCATGCCCAGCGTTCCCCCGGTATGCAGCAGCAGCACGCGCGGCAATGGCTTGGTGACGTACAGGAGCGGCCCCTTGACAGTTTTGCTCCCCACAAGTCGCTTTTTCTTGCGCACCTTCCCCCTACGCATGCAGATTTTGTTTATCTGGTCAGCTGCTGAGCTGGATCTCCCCTGAGCAGATGCAGGAAAGCTGTTGCACCACAGTAGGTGCTGGCACATCTCACATATCGCCACTCAGTGACGAGCTTTGCACATCAAGCACCCACTCGTCATCAAAGCTTGCACTGTCTAGTGATGGGATGGTAGCTAGCTCCTCAGTGTCAGTGGTGTCCGACTCTGCAGCAGCCACCACAGCATCGCCACCGGAAACCTCTGAGACCTGTGTGGTCAGAAAATGTCATTTACCGGAAGGTGAAGCAGCACAGCCTACATAACTGGCCATACTCATTTTCTGCTCCATAGAAGCTTGAAACGAAGGGCCTATATCGCCTCACCTGATCGACTCTCGTCCTGGGAGCAGACTGCGCTGACGCTGTCTCATGTACACTAGAGCCTGAGGTGGCTCCGCGCCAACTGTATTTCCGAGAGTGATAACGCCTCCGCAGCAACTGGGTGCTATGCACAGGGGCCCTTACGTCCCAGGGCTGGCCAGAAGCCCGTCGAGAAGTACGTGTTGCTGTTGTAGCGCAGAGGCGCAGATGGAGATGGACATGCATTACGCTGTTCCGCCAAGCTGGCACGTAAGCTGCTCTGTTGGGGGCCAGACAAAGCCGTACTGCAGCGCTGAGGCGTTGCAAGAACGGTGCTATAGGAGAACCTTCTTCGCAGAACTGAGGATTGCTGCTCGACAAAACGCTATGTTGTGGCCGCACAATGCTCGGCTGAAAAGAGTCCTCACCTGCCTAAACACAGCAGTGCTCTATTGACTAGCGAGGAGCGTTGAGGAGCGTTATACTGGATGCGAGACAGCCCCCTCACCTGCACAGCTCCAAACTCATCCCAAACAACTGGGGCGCCATCTATACTATTAAGGCGCGCGGGGCGGAAAAAAAAGGCGCGCGGAGCCGGCACGGGCGGCGTGGGGGGGGGGGGGGGGGGGGGGGGCAGTCGTCCCAGAAGTAGGCAAGAATCTGGTCGTATGTTAAAGTATAGGGCGGATAGCGAGAACGGGCGGCCGCCCTATGTATTATCAGGGGTAGTATCAAGGGTATTATCCCTTGTTACATATATCACTACGTCATGATACGCGGGGCGTAATCTTAGATGCAATGAAGAATGGGACTACTACATAGTGATGCTGGGTAGCTTTGCTTATTAGGCCAGTGAGAATTGATACCTCATTTTAGGGCCTAAACCTGGGTCAGAACGGAGAGTACTTTAGTAGTGCTTCCCGGCTCGATATGTCGTCCGCCGCAGCGGTTTGACGGCGCCAACTCGGCATTGCCTATCCTTGGCGCGCATCATACATACAGTTCGCTCACTTCACCGCCGACCCCACCCGCCCGCCACCCGGTTGTTGCCCGCGCTTCATATTCTACTTGACCATGCAAAAGGTCCGCCGCGCCCGCGCTATAGTGAACGCAATCGACAAGGTGAGGGAATCAGGGAAGCCCGGCGGTCCAAACAACACTACCCGCTTGCGAGGACCTACGGCACCATGAAAGCGGGTGACTTGCTATACCACCGGCCCATAGACTGGTGGCTCGCAGACCGGAAGGCGGGGTGGCACTCACGGCGCGGGTTAAGGCTCGCGATGCGGGCAAGGCCCTCAAGACCATCACAACGGCGTTGTTCCCTCTTTCCCACGACATGTTCCACAGGATGTCAGACCCAAGACCTCAGGTACCTTAAACTAGTACCGCCCTACTATATATGCCTGATCATGCTGCATTTTTTCTGCGACTTTCCATATACAGTTGGTCGGCATGACTGCTCATATGTGAGCATCACTACCCGCGCACATCCCGTTTTCGTTCGCGCTCGACTGACACCTTACCCAGCCTGCACCTTATTTGCATCGCTGCCCATGTGCCAAAGATGCGTTGACAACAAGGCAATGTACCATGCCGGAGGATACAAGAGCATGGGCAAGGACAAGTTGACAGCGCTAGATTGCGGCGAAGGCGCATACTTTAGGGACTACAACGAGTGCGCAACGTGATGCAACAACCATCAGCGAGATGCAGCAACTTTGCATGGAACGAAGGCGCAAGCTGGGAGGGTTACTGGGTTAGGGGGCCATAGACCACTGTAATAATGTGATGTATGCTTCTTACATTTGTTGCCATATGCAATGTGCATGCACAACAACTACTAAGGCCACTTACTGAATTTTTTTGTATTTTGGTATTTTCTCATCAAAATACTAAAATACTCTGTCGCGGGGACCCTGACGCGATTACATTTTTACGAGTATTTTAGTATTTCAAAATACTCCCTCGCCTCGCGGGGGGGGGGGGGGGGGGGGGGGGCTATTTTCATCAGAATACTCCCTCGGAGCCACCCGAGGGAGTATTTTAGTGTGCTGACCCACTGTGCATAAGTGCATTACTGCTGGCTCGGAGCCTCGGACCCCCATATCTGCCGGGCATCCGGAACGCGTGCCTGCCGAATCACCACCCGGCGGCGGGCTGCGGTTGCAGCGAGATATCCTCCCCAAACGTCAGGATACCGCCTGCCACCCCCGGTAGTGACACCTTCCCGCTGCCTGGCGACAGCAATGAGAAGGATTGGCGAGTCCCGCCCCGTTGACGAGGAGGCGGGCGGAGATGGCGGTGGTGCTGCACCTGCTACAGGCCCCGCACCGCCTCCTACGGAAAAGGGGAGCTCCCCCTCCCCAACTGAGGCGCATGATGATCTCGAACAAGGCCCCGAGGACGACAGCAAAGTCAAGAAGGGGGGAGGCGCATGCCGCGGGCGGGAGATGACGGCGGTGGAGGCGATTATGTATGCCCGTGCTCGAAACAAGGCGGGATGCGCGACGAGAAGGATTCGCTGATGATCTACAAGCAGCAGGCTGAGGAGATGGAGGCCAGCGGCGAGTGCAAGAAATACTAAAAAAATACTGTGCGGCCAATTCCGTCAGCGGTAATGACCGTATGAGTATTTTGGTATTTTTTTATTTTCCGGCCTCAAATGCCAAAATACCAAAATTCAAAAATAATAAAATACTCTGTAAGTGGGCCTAACAACTATGCTACACATTCTACATGCAATTGTGGCTGGGTTCCCCCTGAAAGTGCTGAGAATAGTACTTTACACATTCCATCACCCAGCTACAAAACTTCTGGAAGGAGGGGGGGGGGCAAATCGCAGAGGGCATGTGCCCTAAAATGGTCATATTGAGAATTATAGAGGTTTGAATTGCACGGGGCTAAGTACGACGGGTGTTACCCGACGTTACAATTCCGCCATACGCGGCTAGTACGCTACTGCCGTGTGCCCACGTCCATCCCTCACCCCGATATGACGCCCCGCAACGCGGCGGTGTCTCCACCTTTTGCCTTAGCGCCAGCTTCGAGCTAGCGCAACCCACCCTTCCAAACCCAATCAATTCTCGTCACTGGCCTCACACGGGTCATCGTAGACTAGGAAATACATAGTCTCACACGAGGGCCCTGGCTACCGGTACCAATACTTCTAACTAAGCGTATTTAGTTTATCCATTTGAAATGCTTTTAGCGGTGGATTTGTTACTGGCCGATTTGCATTTCACAGCAGTACTACCAGGAGTACTAGTTGCTATCACACGCCCGAAACACCCAGTTTCGGGTGTACTCGCTGGGGGTATTCGCGGGGTGGAGGTGGCGTTCGGTGTAGTCGCGTTGCCGGATGGCCTCAGCCCGAGTCCGAGCTAGAAACATGAAATCGTCCATGTAGGGCAACATGCGTAAGCCAAATCGGCGCCGGGGGATAGGTCGGTGTGCTGTCCGCTTAAGCCGGGTTACGACGCAATGCAGCCCTAGTGAGGACGTTGGTGAATTGACAGAAGTAGTAGGGGGGGCGAGACCAGCCCATGGGATGGCTAGCCAATCGGTACAGAGTGCCGCGGTAATCAACAGCGCCAAATTCCATGTCCTCATGGGCGATTCCAACCGCGTAAAACCCGTCATGCAGGTCCATCTGCAACATGTAGTCCCCAGGGCGCACCAGATTGCGCAAGTGCGAAAGCGTCTCTAACGAAAGATCGCACGTCTCGCAATAGCAATTCAGGGGGCGAAGGTCAATGATGAGCCTCCGTTTGTTTGTTCCAGGCTTAGGAACCAAGAACGGCCGGGACAGCTATTTTGCGCAGAAGGTTCGGTCCCAGGCCCAAACGGCGGGAAGCGAGCCAATTTACCGTCCATAAATTCCAATTGGGCCGGAGTAGCATCCCCCATTGACACCCCTTGCTGAAAAGAAGGTGGGGCAAGCTCGTCCAAGAAAAGAACGCGTACACCTCTAGAAATCCAGTTGAGAACACTGCAATTCGCACCAGCGGCTTGCCAATTGCCGATATTACGACGGACGTGATGTCTCATAAAGGGACAGTCGGGGGTACTGGAATTGGCGCGATGGATGGCGCGAGGGCGGTGAGCAATGCGCCATGTCGCTGCGCTGACCCTCTCCGCGTCGGCGTCAAGGGTCCACGTTGCGCGGCACATCAATAGAAGTGCCGCGACGTGGGAGTGGAGCCATTTGCCACTGGGCGCTGGCTTGGCCACTGGCAGTGTACTGTCACTTTGTACTCGAATCTGTACTGGATGACGGGCGTGAGCCGGCATGCGCCCCATTCGGAGCGCATCGCGATACCTACGGTGAATGCGGGCCAGTACGGATCGAGCCATGCCCACGCGGGAGGGGCAGCCATGGGTTACTGTTCGTCCACACTGGTCGAAGGGCTTGGCCATTCTTCCATTCAATGGGGAAGCGCTGCGGCTTCGTCCTCTCCTCGCATTGGGCGAGTAGCCAGCAGCTCGTTCGCGGGTAGTAGTTAGCACGTCGCAAGCGGCGCGCGTCCATTAACTACACAAGCCCTAACGGGTTTTTTCCCAAGGGGGGGGGGGGGGGGGGTGGAAGGTTTCGCTCACTATACATGGTACGATGCCGGAAGACTGGCATACTGCGCGGCAAAAATTGCCGCGACTTTGCGGTGGTGCGCTCGATGGAGCGTGCCACAGCAAAGGAGAGTGACCGGTCGGTCCGCAGTGGTTGCATGTGGTGGCCCGACCGGCCCCCGCAATCATGCGCGCGCTACGGGCGCCGCGCCAGGGCTATCCCGTACATATAGAGCAACCACATAAACTAGTTTAAAACAATAATGGTACTCGTACAGCCCGCCGGATGCCCCCGTCGCGCAAGCATGCTGCGTTGCCGTCAATATTGCAGGGTTATTGATACAATTTTAAAGGGAGGTAGGCAAAGAAAATAAGCCAAAAAGTTCACAGGCTTAGTTACACAGAAAGGGCGGGGTACTTGCGGCAAAGAGCCGCAAAAGAGGGAGGGAGGGCGGGTTGTGCGGGCAGTAGGCGAGCACAAACCTAAGATAGTAATCCAGTCTAGAATAGCAGTACCAAGGTACAAGTACGATGTGTTGCGATATGCTCTATTTGTGTCAGAGCATCGCCCCCGACGGCGCCCACTGGTCAACCCCCAGTCGCTACAAATAGGCCACTGCTCGCCCTGGAACACTGTCAACCGGCGAAAGTCCCTCCCTACCTCCCTCTCTCTCAGTACCAAACAGTCGCTATATAGCCTACTCTCCCTTGTTGAACAATGTCAACAAAAAAGGCTCCCTCCCTCCCTCTCCCCCTCCCTCCCTCTCTCTTACTCGGTACCGAACAATATCACTATGCGGTCTGTTAGATAGCCACGCGGGCGGATGAGGCCATACGATGATGATTTAAAAATATTTCATGGGTTCGGGGGAGACCATTGTTTCTCGCCGCGGGCGGCACGCAAAGTGCCGTACATCGGTTTCACAGTACTTAAACACATGTGCCAAAGCACCCGGTATGCCAATGCCCGACTAATTACTACGATGTAAATTAGTATTGGGTCGGCACCCTCACACCCTAAGGGCAGTGAGGAAAAAGGAAACCCCAGAACACATCTTGATAATTCAAAGGGAGGTAGGCACGGAAGATTAGCCGCCTTGGTCTTCAAGATTGCGAAGCGGGCAGAGCGGCGTCCGACGGAAGGGGGCGCTGCCGAGGAGGCTGCGAAGGACCATGTGGGGGGGGGGGGGGGGGGGGGGGGGGGCAAACAATCGTTCACATAAAGTGTTATGTTATTCACTTGTGAAAGCAGCCTTTTCTTTGAGCCATTTGCACGAAATTCTCAAAACGCATGTTTTGGAGGCACAATTGCACTAAATCCCGTTGTTTGCACTCAATGCACTCAATCCACACTGTTTGCGCAAAACGTGCAAAATTGGGCATACGCGGAGCGGATGCGAGGAAAAACCTGAGCCGGGAAGCGTGCCATCCCATCAATTCCTTGCGTTTGACGTCGTATGACTGTGGGGCAAGCGTGCGAGGGCAAATGCTTTAAGTGTCTAATTGTTACAGTGCGCAAATCGCATTGTCTAATCGGCACGAGTAGCCAACAATCGCATACTAACCCCCCCCTCCCAAAGGCCCCTACAAATACGTACATCACCACTGTCTATCATTATATCGTCAACATGTCCAAAACGCACTTCTTCTCGTCTGCATTGAAGCGGTGGTCGTTGAACCACCTGCGTTTGTAGTCGACTTCGAGTTTGTGGACGTTGAGCGCGGCACGAAGTCTTGCAAGCTTGTAAGTGATCTCCATGTGCCTAATGCCGTCGAGGGGCAACGAAGCACCGCACTCCCTATTCGCCTCTTTCTGAAATTGCATGGTGTAGCGAAGCTTTGCCAAGGGCAGGCGCAAATCAAGAAGGTTCTTGTGTCTGGAATCCTTGATCTCCGAGACGCTCTTCATGCTTGTCACGGCAGTAAGCTTGGTGCAACGGAAGTCGTGTTGGCAATGGCGGGCAGTCCGGCGGACGTTCGGGAAACGCAAGCTGAAGAGAGATAGAGGCATAGTGATGATATGCAACCATTTTATCTTCTTTGCAGCCTCCCAAGATGAGTCCGGTTCTGGGTTGCGACTCTGTCGGGCCGCCGCAAGGGCAAAGGTGAGCGGGATGTCGGGCGTCCCCTGCGGCGTCGACAACCAAGGCTCGCACATGGTGACGTCCAACTTGTCAACTTCGGTGTGGTCCTCAGGCAAGTCATCCAAATCCTGGACGCCATATCGGTACCTTACGTAGGCCACAAGGTACTTGTTCTCCCAAGCAATCGCCGAGAAGACCCTCCTCGCGGTACGTGTCGGGGTTGTCGGCGGTGTTGTCTATGACGACCAAATTCCCGGGACGGCCGTAAACTCGCGACGGGTAGTGTCCTCATTCTCCAACGGGATCGCGACCCCCTGACCCCCCTCCTGACGGTCTGCCTCGCTATCGGCCTCGTTCGAGTGCTCAGCCGTTATCGTAGCCACTTGCGCCCCCTGCCAGCGCTTCCGGCGTTGAGTGGAGGTGTTGATGGTGATGGGGTTGTACGTTAAGACCCGAAGCTCCTCCCGAAGGTCGGCGTACATGTTAGGCTCTAGCTTAAGCATGTTCTTTAGGCCCTTTATGATGCAGCGGAAGGATTTAGAAAGTATGGCCAATCTCTTCTGGTTACAGGGGTTCCTGGGTTGTAGTCTGTCTCTGAATTCTACCTAGTAGACTTGTCCGAGGCGGTATTTCTACCCGCCGAGGTCATAGTCATACCTGTGCTATGTTAGCCGGGTGTCATGGGATACCCGTGCTGTGTTCGCCACGTAAGGCTTGAGTCAGAGAACTCTAGAGAATTCCAGAACAGTCTTCGGCCTTATACTACTAGTATTTATACCCGCAATACTAATATATACAGCGACTCCGCGGATGCGTAGTCGTACTACCTTTGCGGGGCGTTATACCTGCTAGTATAGCAGAACATTATGGCTAAAGGGAAATGGAGTATAACACTCTCTCCCCCTTAAGCACAAGCGTCCTCGCTGTGCAGGTGTCACAGAACTACAGGAAACTACAGTCTTGGTCTTGATCTTGAAGTTCAGGCGGAAGGTACTCGGCTTGGGTAGCGATTCCGGAACCGAATGAAGTATGGGCGCTCAGTAGACTGTCGGTATGGTTTAGACAGTAAGAACGACCGGAAAATGTCCAAGTGCTTGACTCCGCGTAGGGGCTCCCAGGTGTCTTCACTTGTTACGTTGTACGGGAACGCCCATCGCACTCGAAACAGTAGTCCAGTGCCATTTTTGTTGAAGGCAACATCGAGTAAGTCTTGAACATGGAATCGGTTTCCGTCATGGACAATCGGTACTCGTTCAGACTTCGCCGGTTGGTCATGGTCGTCATACCACTTCTCGAGCATACTCGCGTGCACCACGTCGTGAACTCGTACGCCCGCAGGTAGTTGCAATCGGAAAGCAATTGGTGAGATTTGCTCTGTAATGACGAAGGGGCCCACGTAGCGATCGCGTAGCTTAGCACAGGGTTGCTGAATAAACTTCAGATGAGACGCTTTCAGCTTAACTCTGTCGCCGGTCTTGAATGGTACGGGTAGTCGTTTACGATTAGCTGCAGTCTGCATACGAGTTTGAGCCTCGAGTACGCAATCATGCGCGAAGCGATGAAGCTCCTGTACATGCTTGACGTGTTCCGGAAGAGCTCGAGTTGGCTCGGTTACGAGTTGAGTAGTAGCAGGTGTAGTCGGCTCGAATCCCAAAGTCGCCTTGAAAGGGGACATAGTTGTGACAATTATACGAGTACGATATACTACGAGTTAGTACCTGTGTGTACTAGTACAATGTGTACCTGGGACTACGAGTATATGTACTGTATAATGCTGCCGTGTGGTAAGCGTTGTGTTAAACCAATTATTGTTGTATTCTCCTCTCGGGAAGTCTCTCGCCTTTGCACCGCCACCACCACCACTGCACCCCACCTTTGTTTGTTTGTCCCTACAGTCTCTATCTTGTTGAGACTGTCGCACTGGCTTCGGAGCCAGGGGGGGGCGGAATGTAGTGTGACAATTATACGAGTACGATATACTACGAGTTAGTACCTGTGTGTACTAGTACAATGTGTACCTGAGACTACGAGTATATGTACTGTATAATTCTGCCGTGTGGTAAGCGTTGTGAAGCGTTGTGCTTCGAAGCCGGATTGATACCGCCTCAATTGTTACAAGGCGCCAGCATCCTGATGTAAGGTTCACCAGTTCGAACCCCGCTGATGTCGAGAATTGAATTCTCGCAGGGGGGGGCGGAATGTAGTGTGACAATTATACGAGTACGATATACTACGAGTTAGTACCTGTGTGTACTAGTACAATGTGTACCTGAGACTACGAGTATATGTACTGTATAATTCTGCCGTGTGGTAAGCGTTGTGAAGCGTTGTGCTTCGAAGCCGGATTGATACCGCCTCAATTGTTACAAGGCGCCAGCATCCTGATGTAAGGTCCACCAGTTCGAACCCCGCTGATGTCGAGAATTGAATTCTCGCAAGGGGGGGGGCGGAATGTAGTGTGACAATTATACGAGTACGATATACTACGAGTTAGTACCTGTGTGTACTAGTACAATGTGTACCTGGGACTACGAGTATATGTACTGTATAATGCTGCCGTGTGGTAAGCGTTGTGTTAAACCAATTATTGTTGTATTCTCCTCTCGGGAAGTCTCTCGCCTTTGCACCGCCACCACCACCACTGCACCCCACCTTTGTTTGTTTGTCCCTACAGTCTCTATCTTGTTGAGACTGTCGCATAGTAGTCGAAGTCTACTGAGCAACGTTGATCGCAAACTCCACGTTGGTGAGGTGGTTGACCCAATCATCGTGCAGAGGGTGCACATAGCAGCGTAGCACTTGCTCCCAAGTTTGGTTAGTCCGTTCCGTCTGGCCATCGGTTGCTTGATGAAAAGCTGTAGAGATGTTCAGCTTGGTACCCATGGTCTTGACCATATCTTGCCAGAATTCCGACATAAATCTTGGGTCTCGGTCAGAGATGAGTTTAGCCGGTAGGCCGAAATGACGAAAAACTGAGCGATGCATAATCTCCGCCAGGCCTTCAGCAATAACTGTCTTCGTAGTTGGCTCAACAATTACTCGCTTTGACAGTAGACATACGAAAATCACTACTGAGTCATACCCCTGGCACTCCGGCAGATCTGTGATTAAATCCAGGGATATTACCTCAAATGGTCGTGACGGTACGTCATGGGGCTGAAGTAAGCCGTATGGCTTATGCCGGGCCGCCTTAGTACGTTGACAGGTAGGGCAGCGTCGCACGTAGTTGGTGACAGTCTGTTTCATACGAGGCCATCAGTACAGTTCCACAGTACGCACCAGTAGTCGTCGTCCTCCAGGGTGTCCAACAGTAGGCGCGTCATGTAGTTCGTACAGTGCTCGTTGTCGCAGGTCCGCCACATTTGGTACGTAAAGTCGTGAGCCGTAGGCGTACAGTAGACCATTACTGTGACGTACTAGCCAAGATGGTAAAGCTTTCCGCGATTTCAGGTATTCGTCGGAGTCATATGCGGTCTTGATTTCGTCGTAGAACTTGATGTCCGCATGTAGTCGCGACTCCATAGCAAATAAAACTGAATTTATTTCGCAGTCGGCCTCGTCTTCTGACCAGTTGTTCAGCAGATCTAGCTTATGTAGCGCATCCTTCAAGTCGGGTCGCCGAGAGAGGGCGCCCGCATGATTGGCAGCTCCTCGCTTGTAGACGATGTCCATATGTCTTTGGTAAGGCACAAACACTTGCAGCCATCGTACTTGCCGCGTCGACAAATCGCGTTGGCAAAAGAAGTGTCGTAGCGTGTCATGGTCGGTGATGACTGTAAAGCCCGCCGCTCCATCAAGGTAGCATCGGAACTTGATGATTGCATCACGAACCGCTAACAACTCTTGCTCATGTACCGGGTAGTGAACTTCGTGTTTGTTCATCTTGCGTGCATGGTACGCGACAGGTCGAAGTCCTGAGCGTAGATTTTGCAGCAACACAGCTCCCACTGCAAATCCAGAAGCATCTGTATACAATGTGTAACGGGCGTCCGCAGATGTGTCCGGTATACTCAGTACTGGTGCTCGTACCATCGCGTCCTTTAATGCACGAAACGCCGCATCAGCACGAGGCGTCCACACAAACTCCGGTTGATTCTTCGTTTGGTCGTGCAGTGGCGCCGCAATAGCCGCAAAGTTATGGATAAACTTGCGGTAATAGCCAGCAAGGCCGAGAAAACCTCGTACGTCCTTTACTGTCTTCGGCACGGGCCACTGTTGAACTGCTTCCACCTTCCGGGGGTCCATCTTGATCTGTCCTGCTTCGACGATATGGCCCAAAAACTCCACGCTAGTACGGCCGAACGAACTCTTCGACAGCTTGATATGCAAGTGGTGTCGTTGCAACTCCCGTAGCACCAATCTGATGTGCTCGAGATGCTCTTGAGCTGTCTTGCTGTAGATCAGCACGTCGTCCACGTATACCACGCAGAATTTGCCGAGATATGGGCTCAAAACACGGTTCATCATGGTCTGGAATCCAGCTGGGGCGTTTGTCAAGCCGAAAGGTAACACACAGTACTCATAGAGTCCATAGTGTGTCCGGAACGCTGTTTTGTGGATGTCTTCCGGTTTAATTCGTACTTGATGGTAGCCTTTGTACATGTCCAGAGTACTGAAAGTAGTCGCACCATGCAATGAGTCCAATAATTCGTCGATACGAGGAAGCGGGGTCCGGTCTTTCTTCATAAGGTCATTCAATTCACGGTAGTCCACACACATACGCAGAGTGCCGTCTTTCTTACGCACAAATAAAATTGGGGCGCCGTAGTTTGACTTGGACGGACGAATCCACCCTTTTGCCAACAATTCGTCCAGTTGTGACCGTACCTCTTGCAACTCCGCTGGTGACATACGGTACGTTCGTTCCTTGGGGGGTTCGTTTCATCGCTCTCCGGGTTGATTTTAAAGTCGAACTCGCGCTCCGGTGGCAGGTCAGTAGGCTCCGCGATGATGTCTTCAAACTCCGTAAGGGACTCCTTGAGCTCCTCGGTCCACTCGGTCGACTGGTCCGTGCGCAGCTCAGCTACCGCATCGAACACCTCGCGTACCGCAACAGCAAACAGTTCCTCGCCGCGACTCTTCCTCAGCTCCTTCGACATCTTAGCCGCGCCCGGGTGGTAAACCGTCGTAGGTACTGTATACTGTTCTGCTGTAGCAATGTGTTGTCCAGTCTTCCGGTGTTTAATAATTTTAGCAGTCCAGTCGATGTCAGGATTAACTGTTTCCAGCCAAGGTTATCCGAGAATAATGTCGAATTTCTCCAGGTCTGTAACTAAAGCGTCCAATTTATAGTCGAAAGCTCCTACGGTAAGTACTTCGCTCCTCAGCCGTTTTGTACTGGTACTCATACTACCGTTCGCCTGTTTTATACGGTATTTTCCTCCGGATACTGTAGGGCACTGATGCAATTGTACCCATTCAGTACTCGCAAAATTTTCGGTTGCACCAGAGTCCACCAGTATTTTACAGTGTCGTCCTCGCAATTCGCCAGTAACGGTCAGTAGTCGGGTACCACTCGGTGAAGATACGTTGCACAAATGCGATGTGGAGTCTTCGCCAGGTAGTCGGACGTTACCGTTAACATATTCATCAATTTGTTCGCCGAAGCTTTCGTACCGTAGTGGGTAGCGTACTGTCTCCGTCTCCAGATAACCTGTACTTCGTGCCTCAAATAATTTCTTCCAAGTTGTCCATAGTGCACGGTTCAAAGGGGTCTTCGTAGGTACAGTATTACGACGAACGCGATACAGGTATACAGGACACCGGTTGTCTCCCGTCCGCTGAGTGCCGAGGTACCGTAGATTTCTTCCAGGTTGTCCATAGTGCACGGTTCAAAGGGGTCTTCGTAGGTACAGTACTACGACGAACGCGATACAGGTATACAGGACACCGGTTGTCTCCCGTCCGCTGAGTGCCGAGGTACCGTAGATAGCTGTCCTGTACCCGGTACCCAGTTTGCTCGAGTAATCGTCGTAGTGCTGTTGTCTCCGGCGTCGCGTCCGTGTCGCCGCGCTTGCCTTCTGGAAACCAAATCAGTCCGCTGTCTTCTACAGTCAGAAGCACTCGTCTGCCATCGGTTACTAGAACTTTCGAGTGCGTCCACTCAGGTGGGGTTCTCAGGTGATGCGGTAGAAACCGTACGCCGGCGCCATCGTCAGCGTAGATCTGTGTCGCCCATCGAGCGGGGCCAGCATCTTGTCTCGCACCTTCTATGCCATCGTTCGTTGGACACGTAAACACAGAAGTCTCCGTTGGCAACTCATCCACCAGACGAAAATTTCTAAGTAGTCGAAACCACGGCTTACGCGACCATTTTGGGACCACAATAATTGCTCGTAGATGCGGATGCAATAACTTCTGTCGAAGGTAGTGGCCCAAAAAATCTTCAATTCGGTCATACGGGGCATTTAGCTAAATACGCCGATATTCTCCGAGATCCTGTTCCTGAAATGGGCGCGTCGGACAGTGTTATAGCCCCCTTAGGACTTAGGCCGAATAGCCGTCTAGCCATAGATAGTCCTAAAGCAGGAGCTGTGTCTAGGGCCCATTGGATCGTTATTCCACACGGCTAGGAATAATGAGCAGAGATTTGGGAAAAGGGATTCTTAGAATACCGGAATGCCGGTAACCTGGGTGACTTGCCCGGCGGTGGTTTTGCCGGCCTATTTATAGTCGTTGGTTTCCGTCATTCCGTGCGCTGCGTATTGATTCCAATTCCCGCCACTTGTGCTGCGTGTAACTACTAGACTAATACTAAAATCGACGTGTGCGGTCCTAACCCGCGGCCCGTCGCTATTTTAGTCACAAACTAGTAAGTACATAACACGGTTCCTAGCACCTTCGCCTGTCCGCAGCACATCGGTTACTATATTTCTCTACTATTGCTATAGCAAATGCTGTAGCGTTCTAGATGGTTCCAGTAGGTTCTAGTACCTACTGCTAAGACACTCCTAAGGCAGCGCTCCATCTAACGCTTGGTATCATCATCCTCTAACAGGTGACACCATAGCGTACGACAATCGCCGCTGCTGGTACGCAGGTACATACAGGTTACTCGCACCCCATGTGGGTACTCGTAATACTGTCCTGCACTACTAGTCGCCGTGTAGTCGCTCGTACTGTCGCCTCGTCGTCCTCGTACCAGTACTTCGCCTTCACTTGTACTCGCACTCGCAATGCTCATACTCGTACTTCGCTTGGCTTGTACTCGTTCTCGTCCGCCTCAGTCGCCAGTTCTTCGCTCCTTCGTCGGCTCCCACAGTACAAAGTACAGCAGTGTAGAGTACATAACAGACAGCAAAAACTACCAGAAACTTGAGAATTCATGCCGTCATTATCGCAAGCTCCATCCAGGTCGCAGGGTCCGTATTTCTTCGTGTACTCGTGAAATAATTCGCGATGTACCATCCAGTCGCTGAAATCCTTGTGGAGGAAATCAGGCCTCAGTGTCGTTCGAGGATACGACGGTTGTACTTCTGTAGTCTTGCGAGCCGTTTTAGGGGACAGTCCTTCATCCTGTCGCGCGCCGCGCGCGGCCGACTCACGTCTTAGTTTCCCGGCCGGGTCTTTCTGGGTCGATAATCAGAAATCTTCTTCTTCTTGCTCGGGCACGCGGACGCAACATGACCTTTCGCATTGCAGATAAAGCAGCGTCCCTCCTTCTTAAATCTCTCAAACTCCTCCTCGGTCAATCGCCGCGCCATCAACATGTCGTCTTCTTGTTCTGTAGCCTCACCCTCAGCACTGTTGTTGTACTGCTCATCGTCGTCCATGATGTTTAGGCGCTCGCGACGGATCTCGCGGTGTACATCTGTCTCCCGTTCCGCAGCTTCAACAGCCAGGGCTGCCTGTACAACTTCTGCCAGTGTCTTAGGGGTTTTCAGGGCAACTTCCTTTCGAATATGGGGTTTCAGTCCGCGCTGGAAGTCTTGTACATTATCTTCCTCGTGACGATGGGGTAACTACAGTAGTTGCTCGCGGAAATAATTCGCGTACTTTTGTACTGTAGTCCGCTGTGTCGCGCGATCCAGATTGATACGAGCTTGCTTCGCCGGTGTACGTCCATAGAATTCGGTGATTAGTGCCGCCTCCATGTGCGTAATACCGGTAAAACCGCCGCCAATTTCGTCGTGCGTACTCGCCACTTGCGCATACCACCACTTGGATATAGGTCCGTGAAAATAGCAAGATGCCCAGTACACGCTACGAGGTTCCTCCGGGTTTAAGTTGTGATATTTCAGGTAAGCCCGTGCATGACGAAACCAGTTCCGTAGCTCGTCGATATTCGTAGTCGATAGCTTCTCGATCTTCGCTGGTTTCACATCGCTCGGCATGAGCCCAGTCATGTCGCTGGTCCGGGCAGAACGAAGCTAGTCTCGCATCTGCTGCTCTACAACTCGGCTCCGGTTCACTCGGTCGTCGAAATGACTGAAGCCTTGTCGCACGTACTCGTCCAAGCGGCGAATCTCCGCCGTTGCCGCCGTTGTAGCTTGCGCTACTTCTTGCATCTTCGCTTCCTCCGTCGACATAGTCTCGACTCGGTCGGCTAGTCGTTGAAGCATGTTCATAATGTTTGCGAGGGTCGGTTGCGTGCCCTCTTGACCTCCTTCGAGCGGAATCGACTGTGCTTCGCCGGCAGTGGCCGCTACCGGGAAGCTTCCGCTGTCCTCAGGTGACGTCTCTCCTGGTGTAGCCATCTTTACGTCGCTTACCGCTGTCTAAGCTCCGAAACCAAGTGTCAGGCTCTAGCTTAAGCATGTTCTTTAGGCCCTTTATGATGCAGCGGAAGGATTTAGACAGTATGGCCAATCTCTTCTGGTTACATGGGTTCTTGGGTTATAGTCTGTCTCTGAATTCTACCTAGTAGACTTGTCCGAGGCGGTATCTATACCCGCCGAGGTCATAGTCATACCTGTGCTATGTTAGCCGGGTGTCATGGGATACCCGTGCTGTGTTAGCCACGTAAGGCTTGAGTCAGAGAACTTTAGAGAATTCCAGAACAGTCTTCGGCCTTATACTACTAGTATTTATACCCGCAATACTAATATGTACAGCGACTCCGCGGATGCGCAGTCGTACTACCTTTGCGGGGAGTTATACCTGCTAGTATAGCAGAACATTATGGCTAAAGGGAAATGGAGTATAACAGTACCTGCGCGCCATGCCTTGGTATGTTTGGTCATACTGGAGCGAAGCGAATTCCTCCTCCCATACTCGCCTCTCATCCGCGGAGAAGTGCAACCTGTCCGCAGCCTTCCAGATCTCTTTCTCCATCTCAGCAAAAGACTTGCCCGGGTCAGCCTTGGAGTGGTAGAGGGGGCGAGAAGCAAGGTACGCTGGGGTGCCGTCTAGGACTCCGCGAAGGATGAACTCTGGCCCATGCTCTGCGGTATCGGACCAACGACTGCAATACAGGGCGCTGCGTACACCACCGACCACAACCTCCGATTGCCTTATGACGAATTGATTAGAAGTCACCGTGTTCAACACCTGGCCTTGTCGTGGAAGACAATTGCCAAGCCAAGTCTTGATGTCGAGGACTCCCTCGAGCTCCATGAAGTTGCATGTCGGTGTGAAGGCCTGACGAAGCTCGTGCAAAAGCTGAGCCTTGGTGAATTCGGCGTGGTCGTCAAGCAACACAGAGAATTTCGAAAAGACTTGGTCCACGCGCTCGTGGCTGTGCATGGAAGGTGTACCGTGCAATATAGTAATAAGTTATTAAGCCCCTACTTGGCGACTGGTGGACCTGTCAACATAAATAATGTAAGTTCAGTGGATGGTGCGGATTCTTTTTATTGGGGGGGGGGGGGGGGGGGGGGGGGGGGGGGGCTTACCCTACAGGAAGGAAAGAGAGACGGACTTCCTTGCAAAAACCCATGTGCACGAGCCATTGGCAAAAGCACATGACGTACTTGCTCTTGTTCTCCCGGCACGTGTTGTCGAGCTGGAACCACACAGTGTCCAATGCCTCGCCACGCCTCTCGATCTCCTTCTTGATAGTTATGTACATGACGGTGATGGTGTTGCCACTGTCATGAGGGAAGCAGTCGAAAAAGTAGTACACGTCGTCCGGCTGGCTCCCGTTGTACTTGACGCATGTCAAGTGACAATGCACGAGGTTCTTCTTCTCCACCTCCTTGTCCCATGGCACAAGATGCGGAAGACGGGTCTTGTCTTGATCCATGCCATCGATATCGCAAACAAAGAAGTCCCTGTTTTGGCGGGAGTAATGCATGGCCACTTCCAAGAGATGCCTCTTGTGAAGTACCCTCTCCAGATGTTGCTCTTGCATGCGCAGAGCGACAGCTCTATCGACAAGGTCCTTGTTGTACCTAGAATAACGTTTGCGGCAACAGTGCCATTGATAGGTTAGTTAGCACCGCTAGCTGCATTCAAAGATCACAGTAATTTCGTGCTAGAACGACCGGGCGTTTGCTCAACCAACACACATGGTATCCATTACGACTTACGGACGGTTCGTGGCCGTACCGCAAAATCTTGGCGGAACTGGCACACATGTTGCATTTGGTCAAGCGCTTGGTCTTCGGTACCTTCATATGCGGAAAGAATTGCAGCCACGCTCGGCGGAAGGAGGAAATAGATGCGGGCTTCCCTAAATCAATTTGGGAATCTTGTTAGTACGTTGCCACTGATGCAAAAGACCCAGTACTACGAGTTGCGGGCCCATTGGCCGGGAGAGGCAGGGAAGGAAATGAAAGAAGCGAGCACTCACTATTCTGATCCTTGCAGTCGGCCACATACACCTTGTAGACCCGAGACTTCCTCATCCAGCATGGTAGATGGCATTGCGCTTGTCCCCAAAGGGGTTAGGAATATGCTCAAGCCTGCCGCTAGCATCGGACAAGTAGAGGTGAAGCCATGCATGCCCTTGCATGGCTGCTAGAAGGAGAAACCTTGGGAGCCTTGGCCCGCTTGAATGGAAGCGCATCATCCAGAACATCGCGCTGAATCGTGATGGTTACTGACACCCTGAATCGTGATGGCCTACGCTCGGAAACGTGATGGAAGAACTTCCACGCCTCGCGGCAGGTCTGGAAAATGAAAAAAAGAAAACACATGAAAGAAAACATTTTGAGATTATTGCGTAGGTGGTGTGGTGTGGTGTCCAACACAATCCCCTCGAGTCACCACGAGTCCATCCACAGGATGGACGCATGGCGACTCTAGAGGGAAAACGAGTACCAAATGCATGTAAGGTGTTCGATGCGATAGTAGCTCTTTACCTCAACTCGAATATACTCATTGATGATGTACTCAGTTATTTTCCCAGCGCCATGCGTCCATCCACATGCTGGACGCAAATATATTCCAGCTAGGGAATAATGGCCTTGCTTGAAATCAAGCAATGAATTCATTGCAGCAGTATATGTGCGATCAAAGGAAAACGGTATTCTTACTTACGCTCG